>JAVCKT010048955.1:0-16963 GCA_032273925.1 Rhynchotus rufescens
CGAGCCCCGCACGGTGCCCGCGGCCGTGCCAGGGCAGCGCTGGGGGAAGAGTCCACACGCTCGGAGCCCAGGTGCCCCGCGTGGCAGCGGAGAGTGCAGGAAAATGCAAACAAATCCGGGAAAATGGAGTGTCCCAGCTTGGTTTGCTGCATTTTATCCATCACGCCCCTCAGGCTTTTGGGTAGTAATGCTGGCAAAAAGGGAATAAAGTCAATGCAATCAGAAAGAAAAGGGTGCGGTAGCGTCGGACAAGGGAGCAGAGCAGCCAAGAGCAGCCCATGGTGGACCCAGCGGCTTTTCGTCAAGATTTGGATTTATTACTAGAAAGACTACTGGAAAAAAAAAAAAAAAAAAAAAAAACTGTGTTTCTTAATAAATTTGAGATTCACAAAGAGCTCATTCAATTCCTAAAGAAAAGTATTAAATAAGGCGTCCTGGGCTTTTGCACCTTACACTGAGGCAGGAGGCTGCAGCTCGAGGCCGGCGGGTGCAGCCCGTGGGTGCAAAGCGGGGAGCATCGGTCACAGGCTGCGTGCCGGTGCCTGCAAACCAGCCCTTGCCCCTTGCAGCGGGCTGTGTGGCTCTCCTTCGTTAAAACGGGAAAGTTTAAGCCTTAAGTTACAATCTCGACTGGGTTGCCGTGCCGGTTTGTAACAATCCTTAATAAATAAATAAATAAATAAATAGAGCTCCTTGAAAAGGCAAAAAGAAGCTAACCTGTTAATAATACAATATAACGTGATAAGCAGCAGTGAAAGGCAGCTTTGATATGATTATGCAGTGTGTTAGTTCATAAAATACGGAACTATATGGGTACTGGAAGGCACTGAGAACTGGAGAAGTAATTTCCTTTCCTTGAGATTTGGAAAGAGTAATCTTGGCCTGAAGACAGGCCCTGTATGTTACAAATAGAGGAGATGGCCCCATGCCAGATGACTACCTGTGGTTTTAAGAAAGGAAAGAATTCAAAAGTGAAAGAAGCAAGGAAAAGTCCAAGAAATGAAAGGAAAAAGCCCAAGGGACGTTCGTTGCGAGGACCTCTCTGTGGCTGAATAAATAGAGCCGTGAAGCAAGGGAACTCCTAGTTGTTGACACTGCCGATTTATTAGCTTAGTTCCTGGATCTGTTTTGGACCAAAACACGTTTGCTATAAAAGGTGCAAATCTTAAACAGTGTGAAGGTGAGGTAATCTGTGCCATGACCTCGGAGTTGGGAATTTGCCCCTGCACCTCCGTTTGATTATTATTATTATTATCATTCCTTTCATTACTGTTAGCAGTTAGCAGTAAGACCTGCTCTGTCAGACCAGGCTAGTCTGGGTCAGCCGTAGCAGGTCTGTGAGGCCAGTGGATCAAACCAAAGTGAAGGTTTGATCAAGTCTGTATCAGAACCCAATCAAAGAGGATCCTGGATTCCTGAGACTGATCTTGTAGTGGGGATCAGGCTGTATCAAATGCATCTATTTCCCTTACAATATTATTTTCCTGTATAAGTGCTGCCAAGTGTTAAGTACTCTGTAAAAGCATGGTTGAAAAATGCTTTACTAGGGATTTAAATGCTAAAAGCACTTAGGGATGGGGCAAGGCATCATCCATTAGTTGTTCCCCTTCCACATTCCCTAATACACCCACAGTTCTCTCTGTCTGCTGCTTCTGGCTTTTTGCCTGTGCTCTCTCTTTGCTGACCATAACTCAGCCCATTTGCTTTTCTAAATTCATCCCTGTGCTCTTTGCATTTATATGAAGCTGTAATTAGGTGCCCTTGTTGCTGTTCCCTTTTTGAGCTATGTATTCTGAAAGAGGACCTGTTGCAGACTTAATGCTATGTTTTTCTTACTTAACTTCCTATTTTTCCTTCCCTTTTAGAAAAATTTCCACTTCTGTTTATATTCTTTTCCAGTTGTTCTTCATCCTTGAAATTACCTTCCCCAAAGCTCTATGTTTTTCTTTTCTTATTCAGGTGTTTTCTTCCTTTTTCCTTCCTATATTAACTGTATTTTTCATTACACTTTCAAACAAACTGCCTTCCCCTTTGGAATTTTGCCTCCTCTCCAACAGAATCAGTGTTTTCTGTATGTCCTGAGATGGGACTGGTCACTTCCCTCGCGGACACCCTGCCTTCCAACTGGAGGCAGATTCACTGTCAATACCTGGGTTTAGCCAGATTTACTGGCTGGCTGTTTACTTAGTTTTCACTCCTACTCTAGTTTTCAACCCTTTGGATTCCTTCCCAAAAAGACCATTTGGAAGTTAAGTTCTTTCATAGGAGCTTAGGTTCCTCTCCAGGTCTTCTGCGGGAGCCCAAAGTACCATCCAGTCCTTTATTTCTGTTAATCATGCAAATCTTTAGGCTCCTAATGCATACATTAATTCTACAGAATTGTTCTCTACCAGTTTGCCTGGTGACACCCTATTTGCATGTGCAAAGAGACTATTTACATGTGAAATATCATATGGTGCATAGAATGTGACTCACTCTGCTGTTTGTTTTAAATCCTTGAGTGACTCTCTGTTTTACTTTCAGGGCTGCAGCCTTTCACTGTTGAAAGCAGTAGGATTGCAAGCCTGTACTGGATGTTATTGCAGAGAAACATTGAGGTTCCTCCTTTCCAACTTCACTAATTCCTTTAACGTGAGTTGGGTTGGTTTTGTCCCCCAAAACGCTGTGAAGTGGGAGCTTGCCAGCTCAGTATAGGTTTTGAAAATGTCTTTAAGACAGTTTGTTACCATAAAGCAGTGAATTCTACACACTGTTCTTCATAATCACATTTCATTTTTACATTTCACATATTTGAACAGCATAATCACACCCAATTATTTAACTGTGTTTGAATGTTGGAGAGAGCTTTGCAGAAAAATGTGGTCTGTCAGGCTGTTAAAGAAAACATTGATATCTTAAGAATGAACACATTAAATAAATGATGGGTAGTCCCAAGGCTGTTGCCTAGAATGAGTACTGCACTTACTATAATGCAGTGATTTTGGTTTTGCTAATCACTATTTATAGCTATTTAGCTAATCCCTCAGATTTTTTTTCCCAGGAACTGCTGTACATTCAAATGTTCCTGTTCTCTCTCACCTAGTGCGCCTGTCCTAGCCCTGGCCTGAAGCAGCAAGACCTAAACAATGTATTAAATATTAAAAGCAGGGACCTTGCCTTCTAAAATGTTTCAGCAGCTCTTCTTGAGCGTTACCATGGATATATATTTTAAATCATTGTAATCACTATTCGGTTAAAGACTATATATGACCTGGAGGGTTATCCCGTAAGGGCATGGTTTTCCTGAAGAGAGCAGCCAGCTCTGTTACCCAACAGGATGTGCTATTAGATCCCACGGATGATAAAGCCACCGTGCAATGATGAACACACCCCACCTTGAAATGACTAGAATTTAAATAATGTCAAAAGTTATTGATTAACCCAGGGCTGGGTATGATTTAGCTGCTCTAGTAAAACTTGACTACTCCATCTGAATGCTGGCTTTATTGAGGAGCACAAGAGCTGCATCTTCCACACTCAGACTAAGCAAAAATGGGTGGCTCGCATGTAAGTAGCTATTGAATTTGAGTTGCCAAGAATGCAAAGCCGTTTCCTTTTGTTATTTTTGTCCATTTTCACTTTAAATTGCATTAATACAATTGCAAATGTCTAAAGTGCAAAACCTACTTTAAGTGTAGGGGCAAAACTGTTTTAATATAGCCAATAACTTGCACTTCATTGTATTATATGAATTATGAAATTGTTACTGTAACACACAGGGTCTGAGTCTTTTCATGCTGATTGTGACAGGGTTGAAACTGGCAGTACTTTAATTTTGAGTGTGGGATGTCATGGGATAGCTCATTTTAAGTGGCAAAAATGTATTGGAACTATCTTAAACTCTAAAATAACTCCCTGAAGGTCTGTGAAAATCTTGCATTTCCAAAGACTGATGGTTTCAAACTTTGACTTAACTTAGTCTAAGTTAAAGTTTCTAGCTTTGACTAAGTAGGCACAGGAGTAATCTGCAACTGCAGTGCTCTGAGAAGGACCTGATGACAGTCCAGGCATCAGGACTCACCATGCTGAACTACCAGATGACTTCTGACTGGGAGAATTTTGACTAATGTTTGAGTGTTGAGTAATAAATACCTAAATCTGCATGTTTATTCTCAAAACAGCCTACTTGTCAAAAATTGGAATGAGAGCTGTGAATGCTCAGTGCTTCTGAAAATTAAATAACTTGCACTGAAGAAGTTGGGTTTTTCTTTTAGCTTTATTTTAAAATGAATGGATAAATCCCCACACTACTTACTTAGCTTTGCATATTGATTTCAGAAAATAGTCTGCAGGTTAGCAGTAACAGCAGCGGGCAGAGTATTAGCTGACATAGACTAACATTGCAATGGTTTCTCTCTTAGGACATGTATTATTTTATTACATGGCTTTATTTTTTTTAATTCAAATCTAGCAAAGCATTGAGAGCTGCAGAGCATCCGTTTCACTGGATGGGGGTAGATGTATCCAATTTAGCTTTAAATTAGCCAGTTGGTGCCTATCTGTAGCAGCAGAAATCACATCTCTACAACCTCGAGCCAGTTTAGCAGTTGTGGGAGCTCTGTGTTGGACAAGGAACCAGCAACGCTGGCCTGGACGGTACCTATAGGAAAATGAAGTTGTGCGTTAGGTTTTGAGGGAAAGAGGTGCCAGCCTGTGGTGAAGGAGTATCCCGTGATTCAGCCCATGACTCACCTGGGAATTGCACCTCCTTTTATCGCCCTTCTGTGTTTGTCTTTAGAAAATTGCAGGTAATTTTGGAGAAAGATTCCACTTCTGGAATCACCTGAAAATACTCCGTTCTAAACAGAGCTTTTCCGCTGCAGTTTTGTTCTTTCTCCTGATCTCCTGAATTACAACCATAGGTTCCTGAGTGTCTTATTTGTCGTGTTTTCTAAACCTCCAGAGCAAGTCTTACAGCCTCACAGAGGATATACGGAAATCAACCGTAGGGACTACCAGTTTGTCAGCAGAGGAGCCAGTAAGCACTTTTTTGGGGGGAAGGATGAAAGGGGAACCTTGGGGTTACAGCACTTTTTGCAGTGGCTTATGGTGGCTTTGGGGGCACCGCAGCGCTCAGCGGCGAGCCCTGTTTGGCAGTCAAGATTGACACTAGTACAGCTGGGTGAACACTGAGCTTGTTTCACTCTGTTGACTACCACACCTTTCCAAAATTTGATTGCTTTGAAATTTCAGAACTGAAATTCTGATTTTTTTTTTCAGTAGCCCATATTCCCATGGGGAAATAACAATTGGACCATCTATGTCATTTTGGTTAAATGGATTTAGGTTTTAGACCTTTTTATTTTCTTCCATATCATTAATAAATAAAGTCTGCACCGAAAGCTAGACATTGTTGAAAGCAAAATCTTGAAAATTTTCCCTTTCATGGCTGTTAAAATGGAAATTTTCAGTATAAAATGTCTCTTCATATTGAAAATAGAACAAAATCAAAATCAATATCTTCCTAAATATGTTAATTTGAACAAATGCAGCAGATTTTACAAGAAAAAAAAGTCTTCATTTAAAAAAAAAAACCCAATCAGCAGCCAGGAATAGCATTCTCACAGAAGTGGAGCTCTTGGTGGAGAGCTGCTCCTGACACAACGTTGCAGCTCTAAACAGGCGCATTTCCCCACACTTTTCCCTGTCTAAAAACTGGATCCAGTTCCCCTTTTAATGATCAACTAGTCTTGACTGCATATCCTTGGAGATTTATGGTCTCCCATCATTGTCTCTTTGCAGTCTGTGCAGGAATTTCCAAGCTTATCTCAACTTCTGCTTTTCATTAAAATTGCCATCAATCCGTATGAAAATCTGGGGAGCTGCTTTGCTGTAAGCAGGGTGCTTTGGGGCAGGTTTGAGAAGACCAGCGATGGTTTCCGTGCTACAATGATTTGAAAAGCTTGATTGTTTTTGACTTTTGTGAAATCACTTAGCTTCTTTACCCTTCCATCTCTCATGAATCCAATATGAATTATTCTCTTGTTCTCTGTGATGTTTGTGACTTCAGTGAATCTGGGGGAGGGACAAGGGCTTTGTTTTTTTGTTTTAAACAATGGAAGGAGGTTCTTCGAGACCCTGAAGGTTCCTCTTGTCCTAGTGAGCAGCACAAACCTTCTGCCAGGGAGGGTTTCTCACCAGAAGGGGATGGCAGGTTGCCCTTGGCCGGATGGTTTGAGAACTTGAAGGTAAATAAGTAAGTATGAGTCTGCAGAGCACATCCACCTGATAAAGCTTCTGGGCGACAAGTTCAGAGCTCACAAACAGCACAAGGGTCTCTGTAGACATTTGTACCCTTGTAGAAATGTCTCCACAGCACCGGTCTTATTTAGCACAGCAGCATTTTATTATCTCATCGCAAAGCCCAACAATAGTTACTTGTTGCTGCTTCTGACAGACCAACGTTCAGTGACAGTAGGTTCTTGTTCAGTCCCTGGCCATAAGCCTAGAGACAGCGAAAGACAGAAATACCTTCTTGTTCAGCCACAATACTGGGAAAAACCATGGCAGATTCCCATTCATTTCCATGGTCCTCATTTATCTGTAGTATTTCTTGTGCCTTTTAGACCCGAGTGCAGCTGTCTTAGGTTTCAACAAGCACATGAAACATTTATTTTCCATCCATGAAACATTTATGATGCATTTCAGTCATGGCCAAAAACTACTAGAAATATTAAAATATCATTATTTTTATATGCACACACACTAAAGAAGTGCAAAATAGCTGGAATCTAAAGCTCTTTTGTGCATACAGCCTCTTCAGTAACTCTGCCAAGTTCTGGCTTTCTTACATAGAGAAGATAGCCTATCAAATCCAGACAAAATACCCTCCTCTTTATTGCTAACTGGGGCTGCCCAGTGAAATAGTGGAGAGATTTGGCCCAACCTTGGTGACCTGGACGTATCCTGAAATTTCCTCCATCCTGAGAGGTGGAAAGGAGTCAGACACGGCAACCTCCACATTCAGCAGAGGCCATCGGTTTGTTGGACACTAAACACCACCCGAGCAACGTCTGTACAGTAACAACTAGGTAGGGACCTCTGATACATACAGACGTATTTTTCATGTAGTGTTTAGATGATGCATCTTGAGAGGAATATTTTATAAGCAAGGAAACATTAGTGACCATAGGGAGAAGCAAGCAGGCTTGGGGCTTCCTTTTAAATAATTTAGATTTAGAATATATTAACAAGTCAGCATAACATCCCCAAAGACTGAGTCCATATATTTGAGCTTTATATAGGCATACTTAGGTTTTTTTGGTTTTGGTTTTTGCTCACATAGACACGAAATAACTTCCATCTGTTCCATCAATATTAACTTACTAAAACTCATCACCAGACTTAGTTGAAGTTGAGTTGAGTGTGAAATTGTTAATAAATTGCAAGAACACTTGAGCTCTCTGAGCATTACCATTCTGGTCAGAGATTTGGTATCTCACTGAAAAAGAGGCAGAGTAGACCCATTTTCAGCCCTTTCGGTTATCATAACCACTGACAGCCCAGTGTACCGAGTGGTGGAGAACCAGGCGTTCTGATCAGTAAAATTAAAGGAGACAAATCATCCCTAGCGCTATAAGGAGTTAATCTAGACTTGAAATTCCAGGTTTTTGTTCTAGGAGAACGAACACGTTTGTTTGCCATATTTGAGGCCTTTATTTTCAAGAAGAGATAACAGGTGCCTCTGGATATCTCCAGCCCCCTACCTGGCTCCAGTTGCCACACGGGGGACTCAGGTCCGCTTGGTCCTAGGTCACCAGCCCAGGCCAGAGCTCATGGGTGCTGGGATGTCTCAGGTGATTGGTATTTAGCTATCTCACAGCTTCGGCAATCCACTCCCACAGCATCACCACTCCTGACTTGGTTCTTGAAAGTAGTCTCAGTCAAGGAGTAAAGACACATTAGAAATGGACGATATAAAATTCATCCTTGGAAGAACACCTCCCAAAACTTATTTTTTCTTGATTGTGGATGTCTCTGTCATTGTGATGAGTAGAAATAAACTGGGTGGATAAAAAATAGCCATAATCCCTTGGGAGATGATATATTAACAGCTGCCTTGAAACAGGAGACACATTGTAAGAGAAACATGCCTTGATTTTGCAGTTTGTGTGAGTGAATGGTGCTCAGATATGGGGATATCATCCTCTGAACAGTCATGGCAGCAGGTGGCAATTTTCCAGTTACATATTGTAGCTGCCTGAGAAAGTTGCTCAAACAAACCAGGGTGACAGGTATGTTTTACAGCCTGCTGCACAGCAGAGAATGAAACCCCTGCTGTCAAGAGGCCCCACATGTGCATTGAGGGAGCACTCACCGACTGACTGACCTATGTTCTGCCTAAACCTCTCCCTCCTGAGCTCATCTTACTACCTTCCCTAAGAACTAGCTTCTTTAGCGGATGTTGCAGTAGAGAAATGTCCAGAATGAAGACCAAGAGCAGCCGTGGGTCAAACCAGGACTAAGGATTTCCTGCAGTTGCAGAGGTTTAGCAGCCAAATCTTTGACCTTTGGTGATACTTCCCTGCTGCCAGCAGGCCACAGCTGTTGGCTTCTCTTCTAAATGTTAGTTCCCATCTCCTGTGACCCTTGCGGTAAAGACCTTTGCATTCCCCATGAGATCCTACCTGAATACTTCAGCCCAGTTACCTGAATTTAAACAAAGAAAAAAAGCATAAAAATCTTGCAGAAAAGCCACTCACTTTCATGTGAGGACTCTAAGAGATGGGAAACTCACCATCTGTTACAAATGTCCTCACCCACCAAAAACGTGGCCATAGGACGTGTTGCTTGGATGAGACCCAACCTTGACCACTCGTAATTGATCTCTAGAGAGGTTTATGTAGCTGTTTTCTCCACTGTGCTAAACAGCCCATTAGTAATGGAAGTTACTAATGGAATTAGTAATGGAATTTTTCCTCATGGAAGTACCTATGACCTGAAACCAAGCAGGCTTTATCTGCTCTTCTGCCTTTCCTGATTGTCAGTTTGGAGCTTTTTGAGCAAATCAGCCTCCTTCCCCCAAAAAATATTCACCTGTGGTCCTTCTTGCAGCTGCTGAGCAGTGTAACCACAGCCCCATATGCTAGAGCTGCAAGCAGGGCTGTCCTACTGCAGAGACACCTTATATTGGGCCTTATGTAACTATAGGAGGCTGTAGTTAAAGTGACTAATCTTTATAGACTCATTCCTTCTACTACAATCTAAAAACTGGCCCTATTCAAAAGGACCTGAGGAAGTATTAAAATAGATTGAACAAAGCTTTTATGACTTGAAATGACTATTCTAGTATAAATTAGACTAATGGTGAAGGATGAATGCGTTCAGTCTGTCCTTTGGAGCAAAGCAGAAGCAGAATAGTGCAGCTTGCTCCCACATTTATTCTTGTATTTTATTCTTAACACAAGGAAGTGCCTGAGAGTGATGAGAATGAGGCTGTTTTTCACTCAAACTGTCACTTTGGGGAAGAGTTGGAAGTTTCTTCTTATAACAGGGGGTTATCCCAATAATTTGTGATGTAGTAGAAGACTACAACCATGGGCTGTGGTTTTATGTGTCCTTTTTCTCTCTCTATCCAGTACTGATAGTCAAGTTAACCTTGGATTCAAGTTACATTAACGGCTTCTGCTAGGATAAATAATTAATCTTAAGTATGTATGCGTTGATAAATATTTAATCATGTAGGGAGTGATTTGCCAAAAGATGCCTTCTGTGATAGGAATATATTAGATACAATTTAACTAATGAGAGAAACACCCAAAGCCTGTCATTTATCATGCTAACAAAATGACCAGATGATTTGGGGCATTTCTTGATAGAGGAAATAAATCATCCTTTCCATAGAAAAATAAAAAAAAAAAAAAAAAAAAGGAAAAAAGAGAAAGAAAAGAAAGAAAAGAAAGCAAATCCATAAAATATGGAATTGGAAGCTTTCTCTCCTGAACAAAAGGCTGAGCCATGAAATCAACCCTTATCAGACACCAGAGGATCCCTGCAGTGATGGTTGTTATGTCTGTGCCACTCACAGCAATTGCTCTGTGGGAGGAGGCCACACAGGCGCTGAAACCGGGCGGCCGGGAGATAAAGTCTGTGGGAGACCAGGCAGAGGGATTTGGGCCACTCACTTGTTTGGTAGTAAGGAAGACTAAAAGAGTTGCACAGGGAAATGTTTTTGTATATATACTTTTTAAAATATGGTTCTCTCCAATGCATTGTGCTTGAAATAATTAAATTCATGGTAAAGTAACAGAACTGATAAACAGCAGTGATGCTGCTGTCTACCAGGTGCTTCTAGAGCTGCTGGAGATGCCCTCAGGTACATGAGGCTTCTGCACCAGGTTTCCAGGACCCACAGGAGACCAAGCACTTCCAAACTGGTAGCGCCTCTACCCAGGGGCACCTCCAGTGGCAGGTGACACCTACACTTAGTAGGTACAAAACCTTTTTATTCCAAGTCCCACTTCCATGCAAAAGTCAGGACTGGGTCCATCTGCCCTTCCTACGGGCTGTGGTTTAAATGTACTTTGCACTTCTGTTAGACAAGGAAAAATGAAGCACAAGATAAGCTTGAAATAAGGCGTCGAAGTGGAGCGGGTGCAAGTGAAGAGGGGCACAAACTCAGCCTGCCTGGATGAGCCTGGTCTCAAGCAGAGCTTTGTCCTTAGCTCTTACATCCCCTGCCCGTGCTCGCGCTTTGCCGTGAGGGCCCATGTCTGCCCTTACCCAGGCCCATCACCAGGACAGCAGGAGCCGTCCGGAGCCCCGCTGCCCCGTCGGCTCCTGTGACCTTGCTGCTCCCTCAGCCTCTGCCTGGGAGCAGGCCCTGGCCTGAGGGGACGGGGGTGGCCCAGGAGCTGCCGCTTCGGGCTGTTCTCCGAGCGCTTTGTCTCCCTTTGGCAATACAGGCAGCTCTCTGGCACGCTCCCGGTGGTGTTTCTTTTGTGAGTGTTTTCTGCTAGCGCGGCAGTTTGCATCCACTTTAGATCTGGGAAGCTATTAGAGTTTGGTTGCGAGGCTCACATCCTCTTTTGTCTTCATAAATTTCTGCCAAGTATTGCAGCTTTCTAGCTATTGATGCCTTGGACCCACAGGGACTCTTATTTTTCCTACATTTCCTTCTTAGTTTTGCTGACCTTTTCACTATATTTTTGCACCGTAAGCACTTCCCATGCCAACATTTCAAAGAAAATTCTCCAAATGCTTCTCTAAGCACTGTGGGTCATCAGCAGCTATAAGCTCATCTTACATATCCTTGAAATAGAACATAGTTGGCAATAAGAAAACTTACTTTATGTGCTTTACTGTAAGTTAAAATGGTAGGTTTTGACCAGCAATAATCTATCCAGTTTAACTGAAATAAATCTGGGACAATTTTAGCTAAAGCTGCAGAGGAAAATGACCGCTGCCTGTAAACGTGTCGTGTAGGCGAACACTGTTTAAGCCCAAGGAACACCTTTGGCAGCAAAAAACAAATGGACACAGACTGGCCAAAGATAAAGCTAGGCTGGAAATTAAAATAGGGCTTCTTGCTCCCAGAACACTGGTTACACTAATTAAAATAGTATTGGAAGGAAATGGGGAAGAAAACTTCCCTTCCCTGCTATGTTCGGCTGCAAATACATGGGTAATCAGCCCGGCTGGTATTTCAGACTCCACATCCCACTATCAGCAAGCTGGTGTGAACACCTGAGAGTCATTAATGACTCAATCCCAATCTCAAAGCTTAGCCCTAAAACAACGGGCTTATTAAACAGTGACTCTGCTCCTAGTTTTATATGAGTAATATGTACGGAGCCCCAAGCGGTGTTAAGCACCCGCTTGTCCTGCCATTCATCCCTCACAGCAAACTCCGTCAGAGAGAGGTGCTGCCCTCCTTCCCTGGACGGCTGTGTCCACGGCTGGAGGTGGGGCCAGAAGATAGGGAATTTTAACCAGCCTTTTCCCAGTGACTCAGGAGTCGGCCTTGACAATCGCCTACCCAGAGGGTCACCCTTCCTATCTATAAAAGCTGTGATGCCAGGGCTGCACATACTGCCCTGAGAACAATATTCCCTGGCCTCGATTAATGTTTTACCGCGGTTTATCTGAAGGTGGACATGTCAGCGCAGCTGACGCAGATTCCTGCGGTGCCTGAAAACAACCAAATCCCGAGCGTTGCTCAGGAACAAACCCTTGTTCCCGCTCCGTACAAGGAGGCCCTTGTCCCGCTGACCCAAACTCATGGCTGGGCCCGCTTGGCTGCCGCCATTTAGGGTGGTCTTGCAGAGGCCAAAGGCAAACCTGAGACTCACAAAGACAGCAGGCCTGCTTAATCTTCAAGTACGTTGCACAAAAATGCCTTCTGGGCCCGATTCCAGCAAGGAAAAGCACATTCACACTGCGATAACAGAGAAGTGTGAAGTCAGTTCAGGCAAATGCATCTGTTCAGTAAACTAGCATTTTTCCATTTCCTCTTCCTCCCAGCTTTGAAGAGTCTTAAACAAAATCTCCCTCTGGAAAATATTATTTTTTATATGCATCTATTTCCTCTTTAATTGAAAGGTTTAGATAAGCACATTGTCTGAGCTGACATCTGCTCACTTTACAGTCCTAGTATATGATAGCATATATATTTACAAGCAAGATCTGCACTAATAACAGCAGTGAAAGTGCTACCTTGGGACACAGCTGCAGGATGCCCAAGAGAGATTTTTGCAATGTTATAATTGCAATTAGAGAATTGCAGTTGCTGTAAAAAGAACTTTCAGTTAAGGTACTTTCAATGAGATGGTTGCATTACAGCAGCTACAATTAACATTAATTTGAACCCTGGTTGCTAACTGCATTAGGAAAGCCATGTACTTGCATGGACTTTAGCCTGTCACAAAGGTGAAAGCAAGTGTGGGGAGTGGATTTGGCTCTTATCCTTGGTATATGGCTGCGTCTTTGGATGGTGACGCCTTTGTAGCTGTCACCACGTTTTCAGACTTGCTGAGGAGCACCGAGCCCTGCCCTGGGCTGCGTTACCCTTAATGAAACACAGCGGTGAGCGCAGTGCCGTGCCCTGGGTGTCACAGTCCTTCATCTGCAGAGCCACGAGCCAGGGTCTAACAACATGCAAAGCAAGAAGTCAAACCCACTTGCTGCCCTTGGCATGGAAATGCCAAGGCATTCGCAGCACCCGTGTTAGGATCCAGCAGTTCATGGGATGCATGTGGCTCTAATCAGTTTAGGAACCCAGAACCTGTTTTACACATCCGTTTTGGCACATAAGCACTTAACAGATCTGATTCGTGGTGCTAGAGGGATTGCAAAGGTTATCGACCCGCTGCGAACAGAGGGTGTACCAAAGTCTCAGCCTTTGTGATTCACAGCTGGTCTGATTCATATGAACTGGCAGCGTTTCCAGTTTGCCAAAGCCTTCAGCTGTTGATATATGCCAGGCTGTAAACTGCTGCTGCGGACTTTGAGTTATTGTATCTGATAGATTTAGCTCAAGGCAACCAAATGTACTATTCCAACAAAATAAATGAATAAATAAAAGCTCCGGTAGCCTTATGGTGGTAAATGTGCCCAGTTATCTGCTTGTGTAAATGCACCAGCTCTGGGAAGGTTTGAAGGGTCTGTTTTATTAGGCCAGTTGGGATTTTGCCTGGAGACAGGACAAATCAGCTCCCAGTATTTACAAATGTACTGCAGAGGTGCAGCACGAGTCTCTAGGCATCTGATAGAGAAGTTATATTGGTCTAAGGTTAAAGTGGCACAAACAAATAATATTTGATCTGGCATAAAGCTGTCTATTGCCACGTGGTTGTATGAAAATCATGTGAACAAAGCAGAACAAGCAGAAGGAGGTTGTTCAGGCTCAGCACCTTGTGCGGGTGGTCACGGCTGGCTCTGCTCCAGTTCCAGCAGTGTTAGATAGAGGTGTCACCCCAGCCCGGCCCAGCTTGGACGTCACAGCTTAGGTGGGGCGAACAGAAACCCAGCAACAAGTCCCAAACTTCTGTAAATCAGAGACTCTAACGCAAATTTGTTTCTCATGTACCTGTTGTGCCTCTGTCTTTCTAGTCGACCTCTCATCATCGTCATCACAGCTTTGATGCAGACCGGGATGCCAAGAAGCTGCATAAAGCCTGCAAAGGAGCAGGTGAGAAAATGCTTGGGGTTTGTATAGAGGACAGTTCAACATTGCAGA
Organism: Rhynchotus rufescens; assembly: GCA_032273925.1. NCBI lineage: Eukaryota > Metazoa > Chordata > Aves > Tinamiformes > Tinamidae > Rhynchotus > Rhynchotus rufescens. The sequence continues at coordinate 14,216 of JAVCKT010048955.1, forward strand.
AAGCACATGCACAGACTTATGGCAAAACAACTATTCAAAGCATTTGGAATTAATCTTGATGTTTTCTGTCCCTCACTGACACACAGATAACCATGAAGTTTTATATGATTAAGATAAATGGGAAAGGAAGCCAGCTTGTTCCTGGAAGGTCTGAAGCATCTTCTTTGCCAGCTGCATGGCTCCGAGGAGTTAGGATGAACATGGCATTTGCTCACTGAAATAGGACCATCAAGCTGTCCATGCTGATAAGGACAGTCTAGGTAGTCAGGCCAGATTAAGGTCACCAGTACAGGTCCTTTCCCAGGTCTTCAAGAAACAACTAAAAACATCACCACCTCTATACGCTCCTGAGAACCCACTGCAGCTCGCCCACTTGAAAGGTGGTTTTCTGTCTCCATTATATGGTGGTCCTGCCTCCATCAGGGATTTTGACTGAAGTGCTGACTCACACCATCTTCTGTGGTAGCTTACAATAAGATGGATGATTTTGCACTAACATGGGTGAAGAATACAGTGTTCTTCAGACCCATACAAGTGGCAACGTGCAGTAGAGGAGGAGCGGCCAGGCAGAACAAAAGAGCAAAACGTTATTAATCCACTCCAGGCATTTGCAAAGTAAACACATATTTAAGCATTTTTTTTCTTGCTATAGCACCGACATTCACAGTTACTTTGTTGAAACGTTTGAATTTTAGGAACTGCTCTTGCCCTATGAGTTTTCCATCAAGACCCTTCCCCACAGGACCTTTCTATTAAGAGTCTAACTTCACATTTTCAGAGAGCAGAGGTTTTCAGCCTACAGTTGGGTCATGCCTGCTGTCTCACATCTAAGCAGGAAAAGCTGGACAGGGTGCCATAAACTTGTCCTGCGCCAGTGTGATAAGCAGTGCTGAGAATGAAGGGGCTGCTTCCAGATGCAAATACTGCTTGCAGTTTTATCACCAGTTGTGGTAGCTCCCTGGAAACCCTCTCAATGTTGGGTGTTGCCTGTATAGGGACCAGAAAGAGGGCCCCTATTTTGGAGTAGACAGTGTCCAATCTGCTGCACAGAAGGCTCAAGTCCTCTGTTAAATCTTAATCAGCACAAGATGGGGCTCTCAGCATCAAGACCTAAAGCTGGTACGAAGGGATACGTGTATACTTATTTTCTTCTTTTTGGAGAAGGGACACTTGACTCTTTTTTTTCCCTTCTGCATTAGGCTCCTGATAAAATTCTCTGTGTGCCCAACTTCTTTTTTAGGAACTGATGAAAAGACAATTATTGAAATCTTGACAAACCGAACATCGGAGCAGAGGCAACAGATAAAGCAGAAGTACAAGGCTGCGTTTGGCAAGGTATTTCAAAATAAATGGCCACTTCGTTTCAGACATCGTGCTTGTTAGGAACATAGGCTGCCTTCTTCTTCAAAAAATGCCAGTGACCCAAAATTTTTAAATAGGACACCAGTTAGCTTCTGATTCAGTTATTTCTTTTATCTCCTAGAATAATGATTATTAATAGACTTATGCCTCAGAGTGTTCTTCAAGATGGAAACCAGCCTGAAACAGAACAAAGCATTTTAATCAAAGTTAGAAAATAACTTGTAGCTGAAATAAAAAATATTTCAGCTTATGTTCATCTTCAGTGCAATTAGGAGGGAAAATTTTTAAAACAAAGTGTAAATGCAATTAATGTAGCTGGCAAATTCTCAGTTAGAGTGCCTCTAAGACCAGATGCAAATTTAGAGGGACTATTTGATCTTATATCATTATACTTCTACTGAACTAAATGGATTTAGCATTGATTAAATTCCAGCAATGCAATACACATTGCACGACCCAGAAATCTCTTTGGGCACAGGGTTGCTGCAAGAGGATACATTGACTGCCCCCGTGATTTGCCATCTAGAACAAAACCATGAAGCTTTGTATGTATTATTTAGGTACATAGTCAAATCCTGCAGGGCTTATTATTAAATCAGTCTGGCTTTTATGGTCCACTTACACATTTGATATTGATCAATGCTACGAAGGCAGGCAGCACTGAACCTGAAAGCCTTTTTCTCTAAACCTGATGGCAAGCACATGAAGGATTTTGATTGTATAAACATTGCAGAATTTTGCAGCGCTCTAATGAGCATTAACAAGTATATGCATTGCAAATAAGAAAATTCTGTAAGACACCCCAGTCGCTTTAACAGCTCACAGAAGTTAGGTTCATAAAGAAGTGGCTCATTGAGATTACTCCAACCTCAAGGTCCGTCTTTTTCTTGAATAGATCAAATGTTAATTTGCAATCTTGTTAGAGGATGTTGAGGAACAACAGTTTTAAAGTTGGGTTTTCTTTCCATTTATTATATGAACATGTCAAAGACTTCCTGTAGTCAGCATGAATGTTCATTTGACACATATGCACTAGGTAATTCTTCTCCAGAGTCTTATTAATTTTTGATTTAAGTAGATCACATCAAAAAGGTTTTCGTTTCCTTGGTGGAGAATGCTAATTGCTTGAAAGCAAAGCACTTTGGAGAAATGCTTTGCCTTTCCCAAGAAATCATTTCTAAGATAAATGAAAAAAAAAAAAATAATTTTAGCAAGTTTAAATTCCTTCTACTACAACTTTTTCAGAGCAGGAAATTTCCACATTGTGTTTGAAGGCTTCTTCTGTCAAGCTTTTAAAACAGGAGTTTGCATTTCATAGAATGCCCAAGGTTGGAAGGGACCTCAGAGGTCATCGAGTCCAACCCCCCTGCACACGCAGGGTCACCT
>JAVCKT010048982.1:0-16960 GCA_032273925.1 Rhynchotus rufescens
GGAAAGTTAATCATTCTTACTGTCCTATTTTTTTTTCCCTAAGACATGTATTTCAATTGCTGGACTCCAGCTACAAAAATAAGCAGTCTTTCCATCAAGATTCTTTACAGAGAAGACTCCAACTGATGAAAAAGACAAAAATAAACTCCCTACTGATTTTGAGATTCTGTTACTCTGATTCCTTTTTGTTAGCTTACAGGGGGAAAAAAAAAAGATTTTCATTTAAAGCTTACTAGAATATAACCAACATATTTTATGGGTTGGGCATGATCAACTTTAAGCTTAAAAAGTACAAGAAAGAATTAGAAAACTCTAGCACTACATGTCTGTAGTTTTAAAAATAGAGAGCAAAACAATACCCAAAGTGATTGCTCTAGTCAGAGATAGGAGCCAGAAACAAGACAAGGGAATAAATCAACAGCAGATTTTTATCCAGAGCTATTCTTCACATTCAACTTGTAGTCTGTATACCGAGCTGACATAAAACTTTCCATTGGAGAACATGCCGTTTCCTCATATAAACACACATACACACACGTGTGTGTAGGCATATACACACACACACACAGCAAAGAAAGTGAGGAACAAACTCTTAAAACTAATTGTGACAACATGGGGCAGTTTCATCTGAAGCTTAGTGCTATGAGTCACACCATGTTATACCGTGGCAGAAAAGCTATAGCCGTGGCCAGTTTTGTTTTGTTTTTAAATCAATTAACTCCATTTTGGCAAAACCAACTCAGATCTTCTCCCTTTGCCTGTACTCCTTTGGCTCTTCCAGAAAGCTGTCCTTCCTGGACAACTGGAAAGAAAGTATCTGTTCATTCCTGTCCCATAATAGTGTCATGTTCTCATTTTCTGTGCATTTAAAGAAGAGTAAACAGAAGACCTCCACACAGAGGCACAAAATGAAATTTTAGTAATTTGGGACAAGGTGAATGAATGTCTATATCTGAGTTTAAAGTCTGCTCTGTTATTGTCCAAATGTAAAATCCTAAAAATTTTAGAGAACTTCAGACACCTCTTTTTAAAAAAGATTATATATTAAATCAGAAAGATTAAAAAGGGATAGTGGTAAAAGATTAAAACAAATTCAAGCTTGCATAAGGACATACAGTACTTAACATCACTTATACATATAAAAGCACATAGCTGAAGTTTTTCACCAGAAAAAAAAGCATTTCTCAAAAAAACTTGGCTCAAGTCAACTTTTAGTTTTTCCAAAGTATTAACCACTAGATGTAAGAATTTGAATTTTCTTATTAAATACATCTTGCCCAAAGGAACAGTTACCTTGCTTCAACTATTTTCTGCAGATGACATTCATTCTTGGCCATTGTCTTCCGCTTTATTCAAGACTGCATCTAAACACAGAAGTAAAAACTATTTCTCACAGTATTCTATGTTTGCATGGCCTCTTAGACACATGTGCTTTCCAATTATTTATAACAAAATTAATTTCAACATTTTCACTTTATGAAGGAATAGCAAAGAACTAAAAAAGGAAGAACTAAAATAATGTAATAATAGTTGTAGCTGTGGCTCAGAAACTACAATATTGAAGTCAAAAGCTACAAATATCATAAAACATTGTGAAACAAATACAAAATCTAGAAAAAATCATTTTCAGGTGATTTATTTCACACAGATTCCCTAAGTATCAGTTATAATGTTAGCTTACAACTTTTGGGTCCCCTAATTGACATAGGACAGTAAAAACTGCAAGTTTGAGAAAACTGACGAAAAACGTATGTTATAACATACAGCCTTGGGCAACAAGTCTGCAATATAACTTTCAATATAACAGTCTTCTGGATGACAAAGTAAAAATTTTATAGTAACTTATGAACTTATTTAATATTTAAGATGCAATAATTATTAGCACCTGACATATGTCATTTTTTCTTCCTATGTACATTTTTCTTCCTCATGAGAGTTTGGAATTTTGATCTCACACTTTTTTCAGAAGAGAATATATGGCACCAAAAAGGTAGAAAATCCTATGAGAAATACTTCTATTTTTTCACTATTAATATTGCATGGAAATCATTAATTTGTGTGCATAAAGCTATCATCTATTCAAGTGGTCTATTTGTCTATTGTATTATTTCCACATTGCTGAGAGGTGCAAATAAGAAAATTAATGAAAAATTGATTTTGTGTTTAATATTATTATGACTTTTACACTACTAGTATAGTCTCAGTCACACAAATAGGCTCCCATCTTAAAAGCATTCCTTATATTAATTATGCTAATCTGGCTAATAACCTGGCCTCTATCTCATACAGTGAAACTGCACAAGCTTGAAATGCCCTTCTATTTTATGTTAATGTTTATCTTGCAGACCATGCATCTTTCTGTATTTCTCATTTAAGGTCAGCATAAATAGCTACAGTCTAATAATAAAGTAACCTTAGCTAAGCTTATAGCTCCAATTAAAGCAAGACATAAGTTATTCTATGCCTCAGATTCATCATTACAGGGAAAATAAGGATGGATTTGCTTCTCTTGCACTGAGAGAAGACATTTGAAGACAGCCCTATAAATAAGCATAATTCAGAATGGAGGCAATCCTGAAAGTTAAACACTTTCTATATGCCCCAAGTGCCTCCTTTATTATTAGAGCCACTGCAAACAAAATACCTTCAGTATCAGTACCTTTTAGGACTGAAAACCATCTTTATTTTCAAGATGCCATACAGCCCCTTACTACTTAATTTACCAGCTTAAATCAGTACAATGAGTAATAAGTAAAAATCTTCTACTTTTATTGATAGAATAAGTGAAATAAAGGGAGTAAGAGGGGTCCCACTGCAGGGAAAAGCTCTTAAGCAGGTTAGACAGACACCAGACAGTCAGGATTTCAAAGCAAGGCAGAAGGGCGGAAAAAAAAAAAGAAAAAAGGGAAAAGATGCCCACATTGCTACAAGATAAATCAAACTAGTAAGAGGCTAAATACAAGTTTTTCTCCAATTAACCCAAAGAGTATAGCTGAATACATGAAGCCTACAAAACTTGCATTAGACGGATTGTCTAAACCAGCAGCATGCTCTAACTTGAAGGAAGAATACTGAGCAGGTAGCAATGCGAGACAGCCAGATACACGCACAGCTTTGATGCCTTCTCTCTCCTCTCTCGCACACTTGTTTGCTGAAGTGAAACTCACTGCTCCTCCAGCAGAACTGCAGTTTGGTTTGTTTTTTTCCCCCTGCTAGAACACATAGCTCAAAAGCTTTCTGGGTTTTCTTTTGTTTGGATTTCCTTCCTCGGGCTTTATATCTCATGAAGGAGCAAGCTCTGCAGGCTTCCCTCTGTAGACAGCCAAATACCAGAGACATTTGATTAAGGTGTTACTGATTCTCCTGCGGATACATCAGGCTGCCAAGCACAAGCAAGACAACTATGCAGCTGAGCACAATTCAGTAGCCCATATGAATATATTTTGCTGCTGACAACTTAATACCAAAAATAGATTCCTCCTTATTTAGCTGTCTGCACTCTTCCTGTCTAGCTCATATAGCATTGCAGGACCAAACAAAAAGCTTTTTGAGGCCTTTTCTAGCACAGCTGACCATTTAAGGAGAGCACATCTAAGCCAGTAGAGCCAATTCCCACTGGCTTCAGTGGAACTTTCCTCAACTCCAGTTCTCAACTACAAACATACAAAAAACGCGAGAGGGTTTTAGGGGGGAAGGGGATTCTTCTATGGGAACAGGAAATTCTGTTAAGGTTCAAGACAAGAGACATCCTCACTTTCTGTACATTTCAAATACAAATATGCAATGATTTGGAAAGGGAAAAAATTGTTTTCAATCTTTCAGTCTGGAGGCTGGATGCGTGATAGCCACAGATCCAACCCAACTTCAGTTAGAGTATGTTAGGTAAATTATACAGCTGAACACCAAACAGCCCAGGACTAAGAAACCAGTTCTAAGGAATCTGTACACTTAGAATTCTTTACATATAAAGAGATTTTTATTAAACATCCTTATTAAAATTTACTATTAATATTGCTTGCAATCATAACCAAAACACATGACCTTCTTTATGGACAAGAAATAATACTAACATAGGTGGAAGGCAACATTGAGCTATTTGGTCCTCAGCACATGGTCAGTGCAATAGAATCTGACCACTTAAAAGCCAATTTTTTTTTTCCCTATGTTGGAGGAAAACATTTGTCTCTATTTCAAAAATAAAATAAAAGGTCATCTACTAACTGAGCAACAGCTTCCTAGTACTATTCACAACACTGCAGCGGACAGACTCCCTCCTACAAAGAATGATTTCGAGTCTGGAAGAAAACCTGGTTAGAGTTTGTAAGCAGCTATCCACCACCTGCTTTCATTTTCTTCACACACAAGTTACAAGAGAGCCATGGGATTTGCTTTCTCAATTTGTAGAATACAGTAATGGAAATCTATGTTTTCACAGAACTCTGTTATTACTAGACAGCTCCTTCAATACCGCATGCTTGGCCTTGTCCCCAGTAAAGCGGGGCAATGTGACCATGTTATGTTTACTGAAAGCAAGTGACCACAGCTGAGTTAATTGAGAAGTTTCAGCAACTGCAACAGGTTTTACTGGAAACTGCAATGTTTTCAGAATTATTTATGTATTATTCATATTATTATTCAAATTGAGAGCGCACAACTATCCAGTACCAAGTGGGACCAACAATTACTTAGCAGACTAGTCACTCCTCTAATTTCCCTTATGCTCACTGTACTGGACAAAATAAATGAAGAGATAAGTACCATTTTTTCAATCACTGTTCACATTGGCATCTATACTTCCACATTCAAGCACATCTATTATATGCCTGCAGCTTTAAAAAATAGTTATGTTTCAACAGAAAATCTTAAGTGTTAGATCTCTTCTCAAAAGGAGACAGCAAGGCTGCGTTGGAACAAACATTTCCATCAGTTTATGTACACAAATATTCCCAAGTCTTTTCAAAACTTTTCACTCAAGTCTTCTCAAAGAGCAGTACTTTCTAATATCTAGACAAAATGTTGCAGACACTGTACACATATCAGCAAATAGCAAAAACAATAATGTTGCCTGGCACATTTGACAACTTAATCATACTGCTATTCAGATTTTTATGTTGTTTCATACTGCAGTAATCCCAGATGATAGTTTTAGATCCAGACAAGTCAATGCCAGAAAGAAAGAAGGCTGCATTAAGTAATGTCAGTTACATTTTAAGTCATCTGATTGTATTAGATGTTTCATATTTAAAAAAAAAAAAAAAAAGAGAAGTAAAGCAAATAGATATAAGTGTATCAGTGGAACAAGTCCTTCAGCAAGACTGCACTCAGTTTAAGTGAAAAGACCTACATGACAGAAGATGCAAATTTTACCTGTAAGAGTCAAAATCCACCGAACATGCTGAGCATGCATGGACACAGGTTTAGAATTTCCACACTGCAGCTAAATTCATTTGTAGAGGTGAGAGAAGGGAAATTAGCACTTGAATATATTTACATAGGATTGATCTCACTTTGAAGGCCTATAGATTCAATTAAAAACACATTTTTCGTTAAATTTAACTCACAAAAAGTTCTCATTTTCTGAAGATTTGAGAAGATGTTTATACCTCAGTAACACGTTAATAGATTTAAACAACACTATTTACAAAATAAACTCCTGTAAAATGCACCAGCATAACACCATGAATTGATATAAAGAACAGAAGAACTATGTTTTGTACTCAGCATCTTTCTTCCTTGTAGCCAAAATATTATTACTGCCAGCTGAAGCTTGCTTTAGCTCTAGGGCAAGCAGATGAGCAGCGCCTAACAAGCATTACAAATCAAGATTCTTCCATCTCTGTTTCTTCTCTGTACTTCAGATACTGAGTTTTGCCTGTCTGTTTCTCAAGTCAGGTTTTCTGCAGAAGCAGAGATATGCCTGTATCCAGACAGACTGGAATCATTTATCATTCCAGACCCACAGAATTTTCTATCACAGGACCTTTGTCTTCAAAAAAACCAGCTCCTAGCTACTGGAATTTTCTTTTTCTTCTCTCTGGTGAAGAGATTCACATTATTTCAAATAGCTTATTATGGGAGCAGCAACAGATCCTGTTACAACCACAGAATGACCAAAAGTACAATTTTATAGAATTATAGTACTCATTATTTGATTATTCAGGTGTAAACATTTCTTTAGTAATGTATTTTCTTATACGTTCAAATTATCTTGACCATTTTAATTTTCATTGCTATTATCAAAATTGAGAGAAATGACAGAAAAACCTTGAGACAGAAAGAGCTTGAGCAATATTAAGTGCCATGAGTGGCTGTAATAGCATTTAAAAGCTCATACACACTATTCAAACCAACAGCTGAGACGGACCTGTTACTCAACGCATTAACTAACCCTTAGAGAGGTACTTCAAGGCTTAAAAAAGTTGCCCCGTCATCATTTTGCTGCATCACAGAACACCCTATGCATACAAAAAACTCACATATGGATATGAAGGGCTTGTTAAAGAAAAATGGTATTTCTGTCCTTCCAAAATTTCTGACACTTCAAACTCACATGAAGACAGAAAGTTGACATCTTGAAGCTTATTGAAACAGGAAAATTCCTAGAAGTGATGAAGAGTTGATTGACAGATGAAGTAGACATGAAGTAAAATTTTAACTTAACACGATGTAATTTTCAAGTCAGATTTAAGTACACCAATTTGGATAGGAATAGCTGAAAATAGCCATAAAATCGGTATACTTCTGAAAGCTGTTTTCATTTTGACAAAATTATTCATTAAAAAAGAAAACTCCAAAACCAATTTGTACAAGTTACTAAGTTTCTGGATGCCCACCAAATTATCTTGGTTATGTACTTGGTTATGTAAACATACTTGGAGAAGTATGTTTAATCCCAACAGACAATGGAAATAATCATAAAGTTTAATATTTGCTGTATTAGAGCTCTTTACAAAGCTCCCCCTCTTACAAACTCGGATAAGTTCCTCCTTCTCTTCTCTCTATACTTGGAATAACTTGTTCCAAAAGTAGTCTCAGCCTTCAATAGGTTTGGTTGCCACTATCAGGTTGTAGCCAGCAGAACAACTATATTTACCACAAGAGAACTAAGAAGGTGGCAGAGCCAGGGCCATTACCACACAAGGAAGGGACTCGTACAAAACATATAGTACAGAAAATAACGTTATTTTAAATAAGCGTGGGGAACAAGATGGTCACAAGTGGTGTGTAAATGGTGCCCTTTCTCTCCCTATGTTTTCCCTCTGTTTTGGGGTTGCCAATCTGTTCCAGGGTCTCTCATGCATGATATTTATTCATTCACCATACCATAGAAATGAGCATTAAGGATCTACAATAAGTCAGAAAAGCTGGATTGCACATGTTTCTTTTCTGGGCAGAAGGCTGATATACAGATACAACATCAGAGACTATTCATCTAAATCAGACATCGGTGACACATAACGAAAAATGAATTCATGTCTCAAACAAAGAACCTCCACAATTTTCCTTTAGGTCAAGATTAATCTCAATGAAATTTTTATTTGTTTATTTTTTAAGAAATAAACAGCTGCTTATTAGGCAGGTAATATTGGCTAGAAGCGTTCTGCTGGTGACTGTCGAGCTGACAGCTGAGTATATCATTATCAACAGCAACAGCTCCTGCTAGTCTGGCTGTCTTGTCAAGTCAGAATTCAGAGGATGTTCTAATGCTAATCAAATATTTTCAAATATCAAATATTTCCACCACTTTAAACTTTCTAGGGAATATCTGTGAAATTATTCAGTGTCTGCCTGATAAATTAATAAAAATGAGATCAACAGAGAAACTAAAAGGAAGTAACAGTAACACACTACAGTTCTCAAATCTCATCTGAAACTGGAAACTGGAACAGACACTGGTTTCCATTCAAATAAGCAGATAAAATGAAAAAAATAATGAAACTAAGTGGACAACAGAAACAATATGAATGTGATTAATAAACAACATCCATTACTCATCTCTGTCTTCCAAATCCTGACATCACTAAAAAGTGACAGGACTAATAGATTCTTAGTGTCTTATCAATTTTGTCTATTCAGCTAATAACCAAGCTGGAAAACATGCAACTACCACCTACATAGCATTTTAATGAACAGACCACATAGCTGTTGGGAATTTCAGCAGAAGTATCTATTGATGTGCTCTGCATGGTTGTTGCAAGCACTACCTGAAGTATTTTGATATCCTCTTTGTTAACACAATACAAGCACTTTGTGCAACTAGAAAATACTGGTAGAACATTGTCACTGACACTATGAATCTTCTACAATACCACATTTTTAAACTGACTTGCTGTCTAGAACTCTAATGTAAGGCGGGGAAGAAAAGCATCCAATAGTTGTTCCTATAATTAGTTATCTTTGCAGTATTACTTGCTATAGAACCAGTGAATGTCTTCAGCTTGAAAGTATAGTGGATTGTCATGCAAGAAAAGATACCTCCAAAAACAGGCTTTTTCTACTAGACGTAGTTCTTGATGACTGAGTAAAACCCATGAACTATTTCACCTTCTGATTTTATTACTGCTGCAATGAGAATGTGTCTAACCTAGAAGAACCCAAGTCTGTGTGTTATATTCTCAAGTATTTCTCTGCCCTGCATATTCATCTGCCAAATGGAGTTACAGACTGTGATGAGAAGTACATATCGACACACTCAAAATACAACACAGCTGAACTTTAATTCATTAAATCAGTTTCTTTGCTGTTACCTTTTAGCTTCCTTTTCTCCTACTACTCATTTCATAAATGAAAATCATATCATCTTTACAGCCACTTGTATTATTATAGCATCTCCTATTTGCCTACAACACGCCCCAATGCCCATATTCCTCCAATAAATATTATAGAAAATCCCAGCCCTCAATAGAATTATTCCTAATATATAAATTATTCTTCACACCACAAAGCTAAGCAACTCAAAAAAAAAAAAATCCCCAGGTGAGGTCCAGTCTTGTGAAAGCAAAGCTTTATAAACATTTGGCAGATCAGTACATCCCCACAGTGCCCAGCAAGCATCAGATTTCTATGGCAGCGGAAGTTCTCTGCACACTGCAAAGAGCATCAGGGTGTGAATATGTGATTTCCCTTGGCAAATTTAAAGAATGAAAGACCATCATAAAACAGACTGTATTTCTCTCTAGAAAAGGTATATAAAATATATTTCATTCTTTGTGCATATAATTCCAGTTGTTCCTCAAGCTGTTGGCAAGGGTAAAGGCAGTTTTCAGAGGTATTCACTAGTTATGTCTTTTAAACTTAAGGGATAGGCTGCTCTCTGTTATTAAACCTTATTAAGGAATCATATTTAGGTTTGTCCTCTCATCTTTCCCACCTCCACTATAAGCAGTAATTAGAAATACACAGCTCTCATGTGTTATGTCATTATTTTTGTGATTCTTACCTTGCATTTGTATGAAGAGTTAAAAGGAAACCAGAAGTATGTAAGCAGTCTCTTCACTGCAGATTAGAAAATACTTAGAGCATCATCTGACACTCACAAATTTCAGTGAAGCTTTTTGCGGGAGGTTGTGCTTTTATTTTAAACATTCCCTCCCCCACTGCCTCCCACCATAGCCCCTGCTTAATAAAACTAAGGTAGGGGAAGGAAGGAAGAAAAAAGAGAGAAGATATGCAAGAACAGAACACCTTATGCCCTCTGCTCCTCTGAAAAGAAAGTTAAATGAGTAGCAAAGCAGTCTGGATACTTGTAATGAAGATAAAACTTGAAAGGGGAGTACTGACCTATACATCTATTCATATTAATGCCTATCATAGTTCCTGCACAACTGCTATCTTGATACTAAACGAAGAGAGAGTAGCTATTGTAGAACTATTGAGCAAACCGAGTAGCGGAGCGGCCATTCCACCTCCCGTAGCTCCTGTCTTGCATTTTGCTTCTTCGGTAGACAATCCTCCTACCATAATATCCACAACTACATCAACCATTTAGACTCCCGAAGAAACAAGTATTTTAGCTTGAAAAGGGTAGTGCTTGTAAGCTTTTTGAGGAAACAGCAGCCTATAGATTAAAAACTTTTTTTACAACATAAGTGGTAGCCTTTTTATTTGGCTGCAAGCAAATTTCTCCTACTCATGAGAATTTGACCATTTGAACCATTGGCCATGAAAGCACTGATACTGCAGAGGGATCTTTGAAAAGATCTTAAAGGGGAATAAAAATCAATAAAGCTGTACAGAAATCGCTCTAGAAAACTGTAATTCATACAGAAAATGTGGTTCAAAGTCTTTTAAAAATAAATCCATAAAATTTCTTTGAAAGTAATAGTGCTTCTGCAGAATGTAGACAGGAAGAGCGTAATAGGCTGTCTGCAGTGGACACAAAATTCCTATTAATTTTTATAGTATCAGATAATTCAAAAGACAAATCAAGACTTTCTCCTAGGAATTGAAAACAAGATGTCTCTTTTCAATCTTTCTAGTAAGGTCAGATTCTGACCTCATTACATGGAGCACTACTTTATTCCATAAATGAATAAAACTTACCTAAAAGGTAGCGTGGATGTGAGCATTCTGCTAATCAAATACATCTGCAGAAAAGAAATCATGAAGAATGTCCTAATAAACAAGTATTCCCAGAAACTTGGCATCAGCCAAATCCACTGTACTTACCAGCCCTGTAGACTAGACAATGCAGAATTACTGAGACAAGTCCCAGGAAGAAAACTACATAGAACTCTTACTGTCATTTGTTAATATAGTCATTATTTCAAAAGTGTAAGAACATGGCAGGTAATGTTTTAACTATTTCTCTCATATTTACACAATAATTTAACAAATATGTAGCATATCCCTTTCCTCTAAAGTAAAGAAGCACAATCCTTGACAAGGCACAAAAAAAAAAAAAAAAGCACAAAACAAAATAAGGCTCTTTATAACTAACAGGAGGGAGGGGATAAGGAAGGACTTTAAAAAGTGAAAAGTTGAGAGAAAAAAAAAAAATGAAGATAGTTTAGACCCAGAGGCAACAGAGATGTTGAGATTTTGAGTCTGCATGAATGTCTGTGCTTTTGATAACCCAAGTCAGACTGTGTAAACATTTTATCTGTACTACAGATTCTGTCACCGATTTTCAAGGAGAAAATCTTTATATTGTCTTCCTTCTACAGATGGCAAAAAGAAAACATCTACATAAAAAAAGCAGCTGCTTTGCATTACATCACTACTTACTCTTCTTGGGATATGCCATAAATCTTGGCATTAAGAGAAAGCCCAATATCTCCAGTGGACACACTAAACCAAATAAAAACTTCTAAGCAAACATTGTTGTGTACATACAATGATAGAGGAAGGACAATTTTTATAAAAAGCACTTATTTCAAATGTGATTTGGCTAGTTAAACAGTTTACCACATCTGTCATTAAAAATCCGGGATAAGGGAGTTTTTCCTGAACTGATGGAAGAGTACTTACTTTAATAAAAAGCTGATTGAAGAGCTTTGCTGATGGTTTTTTCTACTCATGTACTATGAAAATTGACTGCTGAATCTGAGCTCCGCAGGATTAAGCTAATATTTTATAATTAGAACTGAATATCCACATAGCAAATGGTTATATCCAGTTTGATGCTTTCCTAATTAATTTGATGTTTGAAGGACACGCTTAGATTTTGTTTAAGGTTTATAAATTTGTTTTAGGAAGAAAATGCTTATTTAGAGTGGTATAATTAGTTTACAAAATGCAAGTGACTCACCAACTCCTCCTAGATGACCCATGCTCCTCTTAGAAACTATGTCATTGCTCTGTAGCAAAGATGGTTCTGCATTCTGGTGGATGAACAGTGAAGATGACAGGTCTGACTGTGCAGGATTTTCAGGGCCCTCCAAACCGTTTCCAGGCAGTCACTTCAATACACCTGAGAAATAAACAAAAATCATGAATCACGTAAGATATTCTCACTAAGTAATTGATTTAGCTTTCAATACTGGGAGAAATCACGTTCATCTCCTATCATCAGACGAACACTGTCAGGAAACTATCCTATACCCAGCCATGCTATTGCTTTATACAATACTTGCTCCCTTCCCCCTTCTACGATTCTCTAATTTTTCATCCTCCTTAACAGTCAGAAGATTCATTCAGAGGTCTTTTGTCATAAGTCAATTAGTTACCACTGGCTAAGCGTGGAGGTTATCAGAAACACATTTAATGGAAGTGTAAAACACTAATTAAAGATAACATCATTATCTGCAGTGAAATTTTCAAGAGAAAACACAGCTCATTTAGACACCAAAGCAATGGTTTATTAAGGGGGAAAAAAAATCAATATGCTATAGCTAGCAACATTACAGTCATGGAGAAATTTTTTAATTAAAGTCCAGTTTCCTCTTCCCTAAAACATCAGGAAAAGAACGAGGGATCACTACCAGCTTAGAGCTGTGCACCAGCCTAGGAGCTGCGGTATACACATGGCTCCAGTTTATGCATCCGAGACCAAATAAACTATTTGGAAAATTAAGCCATGTATTTTGGTGACTGACTTTGAGCTGAACTTCAAACAAATCATCCAGCACCAGAGACAAGCATGAGCTCTTCCATAAATCTGACCAATGGGTTCTTAGTGATGGGTTGCACTTTCTGTACAGTATGTCTAAAGAGCAAGGCAAGTGCTCGAGCATGAGGAAGTGGTGTTTTAGGCGACCAAAAACATCAAAGGCAAGAGTTGAGCCACAGCATAAAGATCACAGTTTAAACTCACAGAGCCATCCATGTGCACAACACCCATGCATAAGACATTTGCATCCCTTTACATTAGTGTAGCTAAGAAAAAGCAACTTAAATTTATATAGGACAACATAGAAACTAGATGCAGGTGAAATACTTGTTTCAAATTATCTATAGAACCAAATTAGCTTTCAGAGCATAATACCAATTTCAGCACATTACTTAGCTCACTGCATGTGAAATATAGCCAAACTACTGTTCATTTAACTCCTAAAACTAAGCAAGAGCATATATTCTCTGGAGCAGCTACAGCTGTGATAATTGTATCCCCATTACAGTAAGGTGCATTTAGATTCCTCAAAACCTCCAGTGTGAATTTTATGGAATCTTAGATTCTATTCTGGCAGAACATATAGATACTGTCTGAATTATTTGAACACAAAATACACACTACAGAAAAAAAAAACAAAAAACAAACACAAAGGATTTTTCATACTGAACATCCATCCCCAAGTTCTGAACTGCTCTTTGCAAAAAACTGCTTTTGCCTCCTTTGGCTTCAGACTTGAAGAAATGAGGAAAACAAGCTTTGCTCTTACACTTACATTCAATACAAATCAAAAACACAGGGTTGGATTAATGACTAAAGCCATTTAAAAGGAAGCAAGCAGCAACACTCACTTGGAATCATTTTATTAGCAAGGATAAAACCGTAAAGAACTTATTCTGTCCCTCACAGCTTAATTTGCTAAAAAGGAGTCCCCTGTGGAAGCCTTTCCCACAGATGCTTGTGACCCAACCATTCCAAGGAAATTGCTTCCAAGGAAGCTGAGGAAGGAGAGCACAATCCAGCGCTTATGCTGCCTGGAGTAGCTCTCCCTTTCACTGGATTTATTCCACAAAACAAATTAAAGCAGCTTTTGAGACTGCTGGGTATGTTCCCATCAAGTAGCCTCAGGATTACCAAGCAAGTTACAAAAATTCTGCCTTGAGGTTTTCCTGAACACTTATTTAAATTATCATGCTTAATATCACAAGCATTCAGAATTAGCAAATTCACATGTAGTTTGAGGAATATTAACACATAAAATATTTAAAATTAATATTTATTTAATTCCAAGTCTTCCTGAAAAATTAAAGCTACTTCATACACTTCTCACTTTATATCAGCAGGTTATAAAGATTTTTGATAAATCCAGCATTTGAGGAATGCAATAATGTATCTTTTGTTCAATTTCTGCATATATTAATAAGACAATGATATAAGGCAACAGTAATAGAAAATGTTGGCCTTCCTTTGTGCGGAAGGAGACCCTCAAAACCTTCCCATCTCTGGCATCCTAAGAAATTTTGCAATTTGTTTCGTACTCTGAGATAAACTGTAGACATGATTGGTAGGAAAAGTTTTAATTCTGTAATAACTTGAGAATATTTTTAAAGAAAAATAAAAGATTTTTTTTTCTTTTGGCATGGAAAAGCTTCAAAGCCTGATACATAGATAAACATTGTCCAAGTCAGACATGAGTAATAAGTTCCAAGAAAAACTAACCTACAAGGCTCCCTCTGGGCAAACCAAAATTATAAGTGAACTTCAAATAAACCATTAGAAAGTTTAACCATTTCTGGTACTGCCCTGACCATAGGCAAAATGAAGACGTGTACATCCTGCCGGGCAAACTGGGTTGCTTATCTAAATATTGGAAAGCTCTCCTGTTAATGCCATACATAGTCATATTCCATATTCACAGATTGTGCTAGATGAGTCTTGGCAT
Organism: Rhynchotus rufescens; assembly: GCA_032273925.1. Taxonomy (NCBI): domain Eukaryota; kingdom Metazoa; phylum Chordata; class Aves; order Tinamiformes; family Tinamidae; genus Rhynchotus; species Rhynchotus rufescens. The sequence goes on from JAVCKT010048982.1 coordinate 14,493, forward strand.
TGTAGTTAAATTTCTTCATCTCTATAAACCTGATTTAACAACCAGGAATGCAAAACCATGGAAAGCTCCCCCGGAAAACCACTGCATTAAACAATTTTTACTTAACATGTTACTGAATTGTTTACATTTCTAGGAATCTGGTCATACTCTTATCTACCTGAATAAATATTTGAAAGATAAACAAAATGTGATCATTTCAAATGAATTACAGGGTTCAACAACTCCAGCTAACACATACTTCAAAACTTTTATCTGGCTTCTTTTTGTCACTGCTGTTAGACTGGAGCAGTAACTTCAGAATAAAAGCTGCTAAGCTTCCAAGCAGCAGCAACCAGTGACAGCTGAGCAGAGGTGCCATTCAAATATACAGTGGCAAAGCAATACATTTTGGATTAAGTTTATACACAAAATCTACCATAAGTCAAATACTAGAACAGAATAAAGTCATTCACATTTCTTGCAGTTCTCCTGCTCCTAATGAACCACAATTACGCTGGTCACCCTAAGACCAAATTCCTACTTAACTTCAGCATTTCTTAATACCAATTCATCTTTAAGTAATATGTTTAACAGAATGCTAAGGAAATTTTTGCCCTCATTTCTCTAGCCTGGTTCACATACTCTTGACCAGATATAAAATGTATTTTGTTCTTGGCAAGACTACAAGAACATTTATAAAGCTTTAATTTTAGTGTTAGCATCTTTTTTAATTTCTTTACCCTGCTCATCAGATCATCCCAATAGCTTTCATGAAGTAATACATACAAAAATTTGCCCCAAGAACCCATCTATAGAGACTGTTTGAAACTATTCCTAATTTGAAGTTAAGGCTAGTACTGCCTTACATTAGTAAACTTCAAGATAGAAAAGGTTATTTTTGTTATTTTGTCTTTTTGTTATTGTTGCTATTACCCTGTGCCCCTGAAAAACAAAACATCCCAGCAAGTTCAATCTAGTTGGGAGTTTCATTCAAATTACTGAACATTACAATTTATAAGTCATCAGATTTAGTGGGGTCACTGAGACTGAATGATGATGATCGTTATTATCATTCTAGACTATATACATTCAAATATGGACACTGCATATGTTTGAGGCGGGGAAAAAAATATACAAGAAGTCAGAAGGCAGCTTTCTTGCCAACCTGCTAATTCCAATAGGACCCCTAAACAGGAAAATCCTAAAAACATTGCTCTAGGATCTCAAAGGGAAGGGGGAAAAAAAAAAAATCACGCAACAAGAATTGAAATAGGGAAAGTTATTAAACTTCATACTACCCAACTCTACGAACAGGGTTTGTTTTTTTTTTTTTCCCCCCTCTCCTAAGTAACATTTGTGCTATTTTAAAGCAAATACTTCTCCCAAGTACATCTCCAAAAGAATAAAGTTACAACTGGCAAAGACCCAGGGATGCATAAGATGAATAGCCAAAGGCAAGAACAGACCAGCTTCCTTAAGAGACACCTCCAAAAATATGACTGCACTGGAAAACAGTCAAGAGAAGATCATCATCACAGTCTGTCAAACCTCGAGTGAAGAAGTGTTCATTCTCTCTGCAATCTGGGGGGTTTGGAAAGGAAGAGAAACTAGCAGAAGACAAGGTCAAAATAAATAAGTGGAAGTTTTCCCACATAAGACAGTGACGTTTTGGAAGATCTTTCAGTAGGACTTCATAAACGTTCAGAAGCTTACACAGAGGCAAAATCCTACTGAATAAATTAATGAGAAATATCTGTATAGGGTAATTGAACAATCCTTACACCTGTAAGAATTACAGGTGTACTTCTTGAATTACGCTTGTAATTCAAGTAATGCTTAGCCTAAAGATCACCAGTTGGCTAGAATTTTGATTCGGATGCCTTTCCTCAGTACTTTCCATGTGCTTATATGCTTCTCCATATGTAACTCTTGTTATTGCTAGGGGCAGGACACTGGACTAGAGGTAGCTTACGTGTGTACCATTATAGCTGCATTATTACAAGTAATTTATATCTCTCTCATGCTTTCCCACGAGCCATCTGGGTCCACCAATCACGCTATCATCTCCTTGAGAAAAATTCAGCATTAACATAGCTTCAGGCCACAATGGGCTCCTTCAAAGGAGTCTATGTGTCAGTATTTTGCTTCTTGGCTCAAACAAGTATACTCAAAGAAAAGTCTTGTTACCCGAGAATGACCTACAAAGAGATGTCCTTTTAGCTCCACAGATCTATGATTTAAAGATAAATTTCCAACTTTGAAAACTCTATAAAGTTGGAAATAATTACTAGATGCCTGTAAAAATTACACTCTCACAAATAAACAGTTCTTGCCTCTCTCAACCATGACTCATTTTTGAACTCTAAAATCTCCATAGACTATCTGAAACAACAACATTCAGATGGTTCCCTTTGCAAGTTATGTTTCTGCAATAAGATAAACAGCCTCTACTATTGAGGTACCAGAACCATTTATACTTGTTTTTTTTT
>JAVCKT010049019.1:0-16959 GCA_032273925.1 Rhynchotus rufescens
GAAAGAAAGAAAGAAAGAAAGAAAGAAAGAAAGAAAGAAAGAAAGAAAGAAAGAAAGAAAGAAAGAAAGAGAAAAAGCTAACTTAAAATTAGTTCAGGAAAGTTCAGCAGAAATAAATTATTTTCTGGATTTTTTTTCTCCGTAAGTGTAATATTTGTTGAAAATGAAAGCAGTGTTTTCCAGTTTGGCAGATCTAGAAGGACTAATGTACCTTTTCTGAATTGTTATCTTGTTATCCTGGGACATCCACAGGCTACAGAATATCCATGACTTCCTTTACTTATAGAAGAGCAAGAAAAAGGCACCAAGATAATAGACTAGGAGAGAGAAGAAAAGGCTTTCCAGCACATGGACCCTTCATTCATGCTCAGATGTGCTGCATGTAATGTCCCCCATCAAACATCATCTGGAGATGTTGTTTTGCACGTGAAATTCGTGCAGAAATGTGCATTATGTGACTCTGGGCCATAACTGATCTGTGTGAAAGTCTATGATGGGACCAGAGCTCCTTGGGAACTTGGAGAAGACTAAATGGAGGAAGAGGTTCTCTGAGATAAGCTGCTATATCAAAGGTGGCATCACGCCAACCAAGGTCCAAACTCAACGTCAGCAGTGGCTGGAGCAGAACTGGGTACAGGGGCGGCAGCAGCGTGTCGGGCACATCGGTTTTCCCAGCAAAAACTTTGGTTCTCTGAGGCTTCTGCATGCTCCCACAGGCCAACACTGATTGCATCGTCCCTGGATATTAATTATGATGAAAAACACTTTCATGATGTTTTTCAAAGACCTGCAGCCACCGAGAGACCAATTTGTGGTGGCTTCGCTGTCAGTGCCACCCAAGTGTAAAAATTAACTTTTCAGAACAAACATGTTTGGAAAGAAAACTTTTCTGGAGTGTTTACGGGGAGTATTTTTAATGTGAAAACCCAGGAGTATTGCTATCGCATATATCACATCCACTCAAAGCCAGTAATTCAAGTGGGAAACTGCTACAGAAGATGTAATTTAGAAAATATGTGTAAATGAGCTGAGTGATGACCTATCTTGGTTGCATGGGGTTGGATAGTGACCTAGCACTGCTCTTGTGTGCTCTTGTGCCATGGGTTTCCTCCTCCTACCATGCAGGGCCAGATCCTACCTGGAATACAGGAAGGTTTAGGTTGGAATAGACCACTATAGATCATGTAGGCCAGGACCCTGCTCAAGCAGGGTCACCTGGAGCACATTGACTGTATCCTGGTGGAACCCAAAAGTGCTCCAAGAATTGACCACCAAAAAATGATCTGAGATGTGACCACAAAAACAAGATAATCAGGGGTGCGCATGCAGTGAGGGAGAGGGGAGGAATCAAACTGAAGCCAAGGCACAAAAGCAGTCTTGGGAACAGAGGGTGGAAGGGAAGAAGAAGGAAAGAGGTTCTGGAAAGTGGGAGAGGAACCCTAGGAAGCACCAGTGAGACTCAGGCCACAGTGCAAACACTGGAAGAGCAGCAACTCATGGGCTGAAGCAGCAGTCTGGCAATGGGAGAAGGTATCTTGGACATGTCTGAGGGCAAATTTGTGGATTTCCTCCTCACTGGAAGAACAGGATTCATCTCGCAGCCCTGTCATGACCTCCCTTGCTGACATCTGAGATTCTGTTCAAAAACAAACTAACAAACTCTGCATTAATCCCATCTCATGCTTCACAAATTAAAACAAACTAGGATCCAATTTGGCTTCCTTAGGCTTCCAGGAAGACCTCAACTGCTTACCAAGCCCTCAGGGATGATTTATTGCCCCAATCTCCAAACATCTGAGAATTCAACCCCAGGACCTTGGATCAAAAGAATTCCTCCCAAAGCCTGACCTGTATTTTATCTTGACATGACCTCCCAGGAAGCATCACGGGTAAAATGACCTTGAGGATGCCCTCCAGGGGTACCCCTAGACCTCTCCACCGGGCAGAAGTCTTTTCCAGCTCATTTATTTATCAGACATGACTCTAATTTGGGTAATAAGTGGATCTAAGCAAAGGAAATTGGCATCCAGTGGTCTTTTTGTTATGTCTCCTGATAGCCTTGCGATATAAGTGGGTGCATTATCCAAAAGCTGCTAATTCTGCAGTCAAAACTGTATTTTTCTGTACAGTATCCAAACCTTTTCTCATAATGTGCTTTCCCTTAAGGATGGTCAAGGGACAGCAGAGGTTCTCACATAAGCAGCAAGTGACCATAGGGCTCCCTGTATGGTCAGTGGAGAGAGAGACCTCCCAGGAAGGAGAATAGAGAAAGAGTTTAATTTGGCAGCCCTGAATTGTCTTTCTGTAAGTCTCTTTCCATTGACTATAGAGTCAAGTGGAAAACTTTTCATACCCTTGCCTGTATTTCCTGGAGTTCCTCACAGCTCCAAAGGCTTGTCGTCTTTCCCCTCTTCCTCAGTTGCTCTTGAGGAAGCCTGCAAAAGAAGAAACAGTGAGCTTTACAGATAACTTCTAAAGGATGGAGAGGACAAGGAGATGAACTGCTCACAGAAGTGACCCACAGGAGTCTGAACCACTTGTCCCAGTCACCCACATAACAGGGTGGTAGAATGGGTGAAGTTAACATGCCTGAAAGTTGTGCTTGGAGCAGTCTTGGGCTCTTGCCTAAGTGAGAATTAAGAATGTGAGGCCAAACTGCAGGGATTGCACTCAAAGAAACCCCCAGAATATCAGAGAGATAGAGAGACCCAATCCAGTGCACAGTCTTCTGTGATTGCTTGCTCCTCATGTACCAGAAGAGCCAAGTATCATGCTTGACCTGACCATGTATCTCCTGGATCAAGGAGATGCAGCTAGAAGATAAGGTTGAGTCTGAATTTGGGCTACGTCCACGTCCAGGAGCTTTGCTGCTGGCTCCTATCGGAAGTTTGCTCCTTTGCTATAAACTCTTGGCCTTGCACTAACTCTCCAACTCATGCCATGGGTTAGGTGAGCATGGGACTATCCTATTTCCATGGCCTCCAGGCATTCAAAAGGAGATGTCAACAGGAAGGCCAGCACTGAACCATGGGAAGAAAAGTGTGGTTTTCCTCTGGCCTTTCTCCACCACCCATTCTCCAAGCTTCACGTAGAACTTCACTTTTCAGACTTTGTGTGGTGGAAACCCTTCGGTTGCTTCTCTTGATTACGCAAATCCCATTTGTGATTTACATCTGTTCTGACCTGTGGAGTGCAACAGGGGATCTCAAAACTGGTGAGATTATCTATCTATCATGAAAATAAATGTGCGTCTCCTAGCTCAAAGCAAGAAAACCTCATCAAGATCCTCTCAAGGGACAAGGCAGAGAAGCGGGGTAGTTCATTCAAAAGATGTTCAATAACCCTCGTGCATCTGGCAGATGATTTATTGCAGCAGCTCTGCACTTACCACTAAGGACAACACTAGGGAAGGAGAAGATGCTGTTATCACTTTAAAGTGCAAGTGAGTTATAGTTTATATTATTCTGCTAATATGATAATATTTTTCAAGCTAATTAAATGTTTCATTTTGATCTACTTTTCTTCTTGTGGAGTCAAGGAAGGAAAAAAAATAGTGTAATATATGTCAACAGGTTCCGAGAATATGAATTTGATCTACTACGTCTGAAAACAACTTCAAATCAATGCTAATTTTAAGGACATTACACACTGGAAAATGTAATTCAATACCATACATTATGTGGTTTCTATAGGACAGTATTGTTTAGATGAATTACGTTCTTTAAGCTTACCAGCTTTGAACAAAATAATGAGAGAAATGTAGGATTGCTTAGATGAAAAGGAGAGAGCACACAAAACGTCAGTGCTATTGAAATCTCAGCGGGGCATAAAATCTATTAATTTTTAATATTAAGTGGATTTCTTCTATGTGCACATGACTTTCTGGGTGAAAGGAGAATTTATCAGAACATTAGCAGAGATTTAATGATGTTAGGAAGCTGCATGAGACCAACGATTGCTTTCAGTTACTTGAGGCGAAACACAAGACATTTTCAGACAAGCTATATTTCCCTCCTCTTAAATCTAGAACAAGAAAAGGCAGAAAAAAATCTAATTTAATTTCCTTTTTTTCTTCTCTCACTCAGAATATAACAAAAACAAGGGTGGTTTTTTTTTTTTTTTTGAACCTACATTTTGGGTTTCATTTTTCTGATGCTGGAGAAAATGAGGTGTTTCAAAAGGAATTTGTGCCAAAAAGATTTTTATGTGTGCAGCAGCGATTGGAAAAATTGAACAAAGTAGAGTTTTCCAAATGTCCTTTTTATTTTCTCCCTGCATTGAGCATGCAGATTCCATAGGGTTTGGGCAGAATAGTCCTTAGTAATGGACATTAAATCAATAGGTGCAGTAGAGGAAATATTTCCATTGAGAGGAAAGAAAATCTTTGTAACATGGAAATCTTAAGAGCACGTAATGGAACTATGGAAAAACAAGTGGAAAATGCTAGGATACTTTTTTTTTCTTTTTTTGCTTCAGAAGAATGAATGGAGAAGCAGCACACTTGAGGAAAACACACATATGGTATCATTGCCCTGTCCATCTGAGATAATTTGTGGTTCTTTTGATCATTTTTGGGTCCTTTCTGATCCTTTTTTGATCCTTTTGATCCTTTTTTGAATCCTTTTGATCCTTTCTGATCCTTTTTTTCCTGATTTTTTTTTTCTTATGGAGTCTTCGAACTTTGTGACTCTCTGAAAGGTTTCTTACTGATTATTCCAAATAAAATAAAATAAAATAAAATAAAATAAAATAAAATAAAATAAAATAAAATAAAATAAAATAAAATAAAATAAAATGAAGCATGATGGCCACATAAGCCAAAACCTTTTCTGTAGAAATTCCTTTGTTTCTATGCACCGGGAAACAAACTGGGCACCAAGAAAAATCCCCCAAAACCAATATTTTCATCTGAATTTCAGCTGTTCCAGGAGATCAATCACATCAGCTATGGGAAACGCAGTAAGCTGAGAGTAGCTGAACAGAGGTAACATGAAAACCACTGGTTGGGATGACATTGGGTGGAAAAATCTGTAGTAAAAGAGTTGGCAACAGAGAGAAAAATGAATACGCAGAGCCCAAGTTTGAGTTGATCCCCTGGATTCCCTTGGAGAGAAGAGTGGGAATGTCCAGCAGGCAACTGCTCAGGTGAAGAATGGATCCAAGGAGCTACACTCGGAAAATGCTCCTTTTCCCAGAATGGGAACCCAGTGGACTGGTGAACCTGGAGGTCTTTGCATAAAGAGTGCCCCAAGTTAGGGTAGGTGAATCTTCTCCAACCCATTGGTGCCAAGGTGTTCATCAAACCTCCCAACAAAGCCATGGTATGCATGCCTTGTTCATGGGACTGGAGAGTCCTCTGATGGATCAGGGAGTCTTGTCCTCCTCATGACTGCTACTACTGCTGCAAAAGAAAAGTCAGATCTGAGTATCTGTGACCCTTGTTTCCTTTTTGGCAGCTTCTAAACGTGGGAAACGTCACTCAGAACCACATTATCAGCAGAGAACTTAAACCATCATTAACCACAGATTTGAGACTTCACATGCATGTGGCCCAGAGTGGTGGAATTAAGTGCACTGCAAAACTCTTGGCTCCTCCATAAGGTCCTTGGACAAGCTCCTGACCCCACAAGCTCCTGTGCACTGGCCAGGGCTGTCTCCTCACTCTGTTTTTCCCTGCAGGTGTTTCCACCAGCCATGGAGAGCTGCAGCAGCAATGCTTCCACTAAACACTTCTTCCTGGTCGGCTTTCCAGCTCTGCAGGATTTCCAGATGACCCTCTTCATTGTGTTCTTGTTATTCTACCTGCTCATCCTGGTTGGCAATGTCATTATCATCACTGTAGTCCTGGTTGACCCAAAGCTCCACAAGCCCATGTACTTCTTCCTGATCAACCTCTCCGTGCTAGACGTGCTCTTCACAACCACCACCATCCCCAAAATGTTGGCCATGTTCCTGGCCAACGCGAAAACCATCTCGTTTCAGGGCTGCTTCCTGCAGATGTACAGTTTTCACGGGCTCACAGTCACCGAGGCGCTGCTTCTGGTTGTCATGGCCTATGATCGCTACGAAGCAATCTGCAATCCACTGCACTACTCGGCCAAAATGTCGAGAAGAATGAACATCCAGCTGGCCACGAGCGCCTGGCTGACGGCACTGCTCATCCCCGTGCCTGTCATCGTGCAGACCTCTCGGTTGTCCTACGATGCAACAACCATCGTTTACCACTGCTTTTGTGACCACCTCGCGGTGGTGCAAGCGGCGTGTTCGGATTTCAATGCCCATTTCCAGACCTTCTTGGGCTTCTCCATTGCCATGACTGTGTCCATCATTCCTCTCCTGCTCGTCACCCTCTCCTACATCTGCATCATCGTGTCCATACGAAAGATCAGCTCCAAAGAGGGACGTGCTAAGGCTTTTTCAACTTGTACTTCGCACTTGATTGTGGTCGGCACCTACTATTCTTCCATTGCCGTTGCATACGTCTCTTATACAGCAGATATTCCCGTTGACATCCACGTAACGAGCAATGTTGTATTCTCCGTTTTAACCCCCCTGTTAAACCCGATCGTCTACACTTTGAGAAATAAGGAAGTGAAATCTGCAGTAAAAAAGATAATTTTTTGGAGAATTTCTCTGCTTCCTAAAAAAAATCACTTACCTGGGTAAAATCAACAGCAATATAAAGACTGATGCAAAATTGGTCCTTTGGTTAATCAAGACACCTTTGGCTTTGGAGTCTGGTTTGGGTCCTGTGATCTCTGGTATATCCTACATTACTAAATCACTGATGCACTAAATAAAGCTGTGAATGTACCGAACAAAACTACACAAGAATGATAGCACATTATACTCCACATTACAAAACAGAAGATTCATTATTTACTCCCTCAATTCAAAATTTCAGACACAGTAGCAGTTATTTTTCTGCGTAGTTGTTATTTCTGGATGAGAAAATAGTCTACAATATTACTTTATAAGACTTCAGGACTATGGGGAAAAAAAAGCAAATTTAATTGGCAACACAGAGTTTGATGAAATGCTTTCTGCATGCAATATAGCACTACCAATTTCCTCTTTTATCATATAGTCTGAATGAGGGATTCCCGCATAACGAGGGCTAATGAAGAGAGCTAATGAAAAGAGTCAATAAAACACAATGAACTGGAAGAGGCAGAGATTCTATCAGGCATCAAAAAGTATGAGTATTTATCTGGGGCTTACTTCATTCATTTTTTTTTCAGAGCAGGCAGATATTGTGGTATAAATGAGCGTCTCTAATTGCTTTCAGCAGTTCTGTTTTTGTAACATACAAAAAAACACCTCTCTCCTACAATGTCTATCTTTGATGGACCCTTTCAAAATACATTAAAAGAGTCAGGGTCAGCTGCAGTCGGGCAGAGTTGAGCTATCACTCTTCTTGCAGGAGCTCGCTCTTCATTTTCAATAAATCAGCCCATTTTCCACTCCTTACCTGCCCCTCAACCAGGCCAGATGCAGATGGTGGAGGAGGAAGGACCAGGGCTTTGCTCAGGCAAGCTCCTGTAAAGGATGGAGCTGGAGAAGAGACTATTCAAACTCAAGGTGACTGACTCAACCTAGAGCATGTCCATTGCTTCAAGAACCAACATAAGACCAAATGAGTGCCCACTATCAATAAAAAAAAAGTCTTTAGATCTTTCCCCCTCTTTTGATGGAGCTTTTTCACTTCTTGGCCCGCATCTGAACAAAGCATGTCCAGCGAGGTGGGTTGCCATCAGAGAAGAGAAGACCCTGCCAGGTTGGCCTCTACAAACATAGAGTTTAGCCCCAGGTGCTGCTGTTCTGTGCTGTCATTGAAAATGTACACAAAAATTGGACATTAAGTCAAAGATCTGTAGCCCTTCCAGGAGAACTACGAAAGGGTTAATCTGAAAAATGGAGCACTTTTGGAGCAAGGGGTTATTCTTAAAAAGGTTAAAATAGAGACCCTAAAGTGCAGAGCAGTTTCTCTGTTACGAGAATGAGAGTGGAAACATGAGTTAGGGTTGCCAAAGATGCTGGTCTGTCTGCTCCTGGCTTCCCCATCTCCTCCTTCCGTGGGGCAGGTGGCAACACTTCAGCACGTTGTTGTTGCACAGATCCCACTGACATGGAAGGTGAAATACAGAGCAGGGGTGTGCTCTGCAAACTGGGAGCTGATCACCAGTTCCTGACAAGAAGGATACACAGATCTTCACAGAAAGATGGGAATTCTTTATCTCCACCAAGGATCTTCTAGATCTACTTAGGAATACAAGTTCAAGAGCTTTTATGGGACAAGTTAATGAGTTTTATGGACCTCCAGATTAGGCTGTGCTAGAGAGGGAGCTCCGTGGATCACTGAAAATCGATTTTCCCTTGGTCCCAGTTATGCAGGATGTGGCCTTAATTTCCCAGAAAAAATACATTAGCTTCCCCATTGCGCACATTTAGTGTGGTGGTGACTTGAAGGCAAGAGTGGCTCAGAATGGAAGCTCTGCTCTGGGCTGATGATGGATGACCACGTTGGGTGGAGAGTCTTGCTCCAGAGGACAAGTGCAGATCAGGAGGACTTGGGCTGCTTGTCTGGGAAAGAAGGACGGGGAAAAAGGGCTCAGACTGGGAGAGCAGGTTGATGGGAGGGTCCAGCAGCATCAATGAGAGAAGGTCCTGGCCATCGTGGAGGCAGGGGTCATGTCCTGAGTAGTTAAGCTCAGATCAGATTGGTGTTGTGGGAGGCTGGACAGAGGAGCTTAATAAGGAGGCTGAAGATGATGGATGAGAAGATGCCACTTGTCACTGTGAAGAAGCCAAATGGGAGGTTGAAGATGATGCTGGTGGAAGACCTGGTCCTGCAGTGGGCAATGCGAGGAGGGCAAAGAAAGGCAAGAAACTGGAGTGGGTCCCAGGAAGGGAAAAGATCCTGGATTTGGTCCTGGGAAGGAAAAGGATCCTGGAGTGGCTCCCAAGAAGGGGTTTGGGGGGTCATCTTTTCTGACGCTCCACAACACAAAACACCAAATTCATCCAAATGTATTTCTGCCTCCTCTGCATCACTTGTGCTAGAACTTTTAGATTAAAATTGGCCTTTTAGATTGAAATCTCCTCTTAATTAAACGTGTATAGTCGCAAAGAACCCTTCACAACCTTCAGTAAAATGTTCTTATTTTTTATTATTCTCAGTGGTAAAAAACTAAGCCTTATTTCCACTTTGATGTTATTCATTTCTAGTTTCCTGTCAGAAGATTTTGTTCTATTTTTTGTCTGACACCAGATCTCTGCTCCTCATGTAAATCCTCATATAAGATGATCAAACTCTCCCTTAATCTTCTTTGATGAGCTAAATGAAATGGGTGCCCAGAGATTCTTGCTGTAACACCTCTATTCTCCAATTTTAACCTTTCCTGTGGTGGTTTTCTAAACACTCTTCATATTTTAACACTCTCCTTGAAGGGTGATCAAAAAAAACCTTGATATAATAATCCTATATTTGTTGTACTGTCATCAAAAGCAGATTATTGCTAATGCTTTAAACGTTCCCTTCCTGATAGACATAGAAGGATGGTTTCAGTCAAGTTGTCAAGTAGTTTTTCAGAAGTATTTCCTAGAGAAGAGCTCTTGATAGATTAATTTTAGTTACGGTGAATGTGATATAAGTTGTTTGCATGGATTGTTTCAGGTGTCCCGGCAGATGGGAAGCAGGCAGCACCCAGAGGTGCAAAGAGACAGGCACAACAGTGGTGCTTAGCCCAGAGGGTATCCCAAATCCTTAGGGCTTGGATACCTTCTTCTCCTGAGATCCACAGCGTGGAAATCCCTCTGGAAGTCTTGTGCTTAAGCCCTCTGGTCAGGAGAGACGTGAGGTTGGCCCAGACCCAACTCCCTCCTCCACCTACCAGGAGCCTGGTCCATGTCTCCTGTTGCTTCACAGCATCCCAGCCACTCTATTATGTGCTGCTTTGGGTCAAGGGACCAGAAAGTCGATCAAAATTCGTTGCAATTGAGAGAAAAAGTGAGCATGGCCTCCTTAGTATGACCAGGTTGTGCGGTGATGTGCTCTGAGGACTATCTTGCATTGATTAGTCATGAGAAAAAGCAGTATTTCAGCTTGGAGAAGGGACCAGCTTTCAGGTCTTCCCATCACCAGGGGACAGGAGGCCACCAGCTGTCAAAAGAGTGTGATGGGATTCACGGGAAATGTCACAGAGCTGTGAATCATCGTTGGAAATGAGCATTGCTCCAGCATGCACGCCTTATTTTTAAGATTATTTTAATATAAAGCTGGTATTTGGACCTCTGTCCTCTGCAAGTTACACTGCTTTGTCACTGCTTTGTCCCTGAGCAGATGGGACTTTCTGGGCTCTCCTGAGGAAGCAGCTGAGCCTGCCATGACAAGGAGTCCTAGTTCTGCACCAAGTAACAACATCATAATTTTAGGTTGCTTTTAAATGGAACTTTCACCTTCTTTAATGAGAGCAGCTCATTGATTTGGCTTAGCTGGATTTTAGTCTAGTTTAGTTTAGTTTAGTTTAGCTTAGTTTAGTTTAGTTTAGTGTAAGACCTGATGCTGATGGTTGCTGAAGAAGGAAGCAATGAATTCGGTCGGCTTTGGCCATTCCTTGGACGCAACATCTGCATTCAAGAGATGATATTATCAAAATAACATTACAGAAAATAGCTACAAAGCAGGATGCTAAAACCCTCTCCACTTCCCTCATTCATCACCTTCGACAGCAGCATTATTCTCCCTAACACGCAGAAACCATTTCCAGTTAATATTATTTATTATCTGCACTGATAGCATTATAATAATATCTAGAGGGAATGTGCCACTTTGTGTTACAAGACATCACATCCACATAACATGTAGTTCTGCTCCAAATCTTCATTGGAGTTGAAGATGGAATAAAAAATATGTAAGAATCACATCTAGCAGAAGCAGCCTGCAGATTCTGAGCATCAGTTTTTCAGACAGAGCTAAGTGTATTTGTGCTTTGAGTCTATTATGATTATAACCCTTCCAATCCTTTCTAGCTTAAATGCCCAATTTGTATTTCAGCCAGAATAACACTGTAAAAAGCCTTTATTTTTCATCCAAACAGTAAAGTTTCTAAACTAAGATATCCCAGCAGATCAGATCACTCTTTCTTGAGAGAGGTCTTACAGGAAGACCACGACTTTGATTTTTTTTTTAATGTCAATAGGGGAAAAAGATCAGAAAATGGAAGTATCAAAGCAAGTCTCCAAGGCGAGAAAAATGAGCAGCATCTACTGATATGGATTGGGAGCCAGCTGATGTCCATGCCAGGGAATTACTGCTCTACAAGATGACCTGAATCATAATTCACAGAGGTTTTAAGAGCAAAATGCAGCCTGTCCATCACTTTGTGTGTCTTTTAGTCCTCAGATTTACTGTGCACAGTTTGCCTGGTTACTTCCACGGAGCTTTTTGGTCTTCCCAACCCCTGGGCACTTAGTGAGTAGATAGAAATAGGGGTTCCCTGTTGAACTTGAATCAAAGCTCTTTGGTCTTCCCAACCTGTGTGCACTTAATGGAAAGAAAGAAAGAAAGAAAGAAAGAAAGAAAGAAAGAAAGAAAGAAAGAAAGAAAGAAAGAAAGAAAGAAAGAAAGAAGAGAAAGAGAGAGAGAGAGAGAGAGAGAGAGAAAGAGAGAAAGAGAGAAAGAGGGTTTCCCGGTCCAGCCTGAATCCTGTAACCATCCTGAAATATTTCAAATTTCTTGGCTGTGTCCTTTGCCTGAGAAATGTCTTTGTTTTGTTTTTCTGCAATCTGCTTTTTGATTAAAACGCAAAATATCCTCTTTTGTCCTAGCCCAGAGGCGTTTCCTTTGGTGAAGCATTTGCTTTTGGCCACAGCACTATCCACAGCCTTGAGCTTAGCTGCCTAAATCGAATGGAAGTCACGCTAGTAACGCTCAGCAAGGTCGCTGCCGAGGCAGGAACCTGAGGATGAACTTACAGCAGCATCTGGGAAACATCACACAAGTCCTTGCCCTGCAATCCACTGGTTTGCCAGGTCTCCCCTTTGCATTCCTGGAGCAACGTGCAAGCTAATCAGACCTATAAAGCTGCATAATTAGAAGTGTGGATGAACCCAGTTCATCGCCCGTGGGTCAGAGATAATTTTTGCTCTATTTTTCTGCCCTCTGGGTAACTATGCGCACTGTGATGTAGCCCTGGCAAGAGTCAGCTCTTATCACAGCCATTTCTTTTTAATCCTTCCCTTAGCATCCCTGGTTAGCTTAATGTAGGCTGACCTAAGTTTCACTGTTATGTATTATAAATTAGATAGTCCTTTTATCCTGGAGGCCTACAGGAATCCATGAGCATTACTATAACCCTCCAGCTATATCTGTGCCTGGTTCCTCCTTCTTTATACTTAAATAGTCTTCATTTTGTTATTTACTCTCACTACAAAACCTCCAAAATAGGAACAAAGCCAGCGTGGATTAAAAAAATAATAATATTTTGCATAAGTTAATAACTGGTTAATAAAGATGCTTCACCAGGGTAGAAACTATGGGGATGGCTTTTGGTCCCAGGTAGTTTGTCTGGATTTTGTGGGCTACAGAAATGAATAAGCAGAGAAGTGACATCTTCCTATGGCCCAATTTGTTAATGAGAGCAAAAATGCAGCAGAAGGATCGGATGATGCTGAATTGACTCTGCATTCGAACAGCAGCATAGATGAATGCAGAGCAAGGTGCAGGAGCAAAGCCAAGCCTATCGCCCGCACTAACGAGCTCTAAATTAGATATTAGTCTGGATGGGGCCTGAAAATAACCATGGAGTCCTCTAAAACTTCTGACTTGTAGGTGGCTGCTCAGTGTTGAGAGGGGCTATTGGGGACCCTTCCAGAAGGGAGGTCACATTTGGGAGGATGAGGATGGCTCCTCTGCGTGCACCAAGTTTCACCTGCTCCAGACACCAGTGCCTTACAGCCCTGGGGCTCATTTTTGGGGTTCTTTCCTCAAAAACGTTGCATTTCCTCCCTAAAATGTTGTATTTTCAGGAAGGCAAGACAGCTTGCTAAGGTTTTGGGGCTTTGTACCCCCCCTGCCCCATCAGGTGGGGTGGGAGGAGCCAAAGAGGGAGGTGGGGCCAAGCGGGATGGGAGGGGCCAAGTGGGATGGGCGGGGCCAAGTGGGCAGGGCTGGTGGCAAGTGGATGGGTGTGGCCATGGGGGTGTGGCCAGGTGGAGTGGGCAGGGCCAAGTGGGGTGGGTGGAGTCGATGGCAGGTGAGTGGGCGGGGCCAGGTGTAGTGGGCAGGGCCAGGTGTAGTGGGCGGGGCCAGGAGGGTGACAGCAGGAGCTGGGCTGAGGCTGCGGAGAGAGAAGCAGCAGGTAGGTGGGGATGGGATGGGATGGGATGGGATGGGATGGGATGGGATGGGATGGGATGGGATGGGATGGATGGCAGTTGGAAGTGGGGCCGGGTGGCAGTTGGTGGCAGAACAGGCCCCAGTGGCAGTTGGAGGTGGCATGGAGTGGGATGGAACAGGGTGGCTGGCAGGTGGAGGAAGGACGGGATAAGATGGGTGGCAAGTGGAGCTGTGATGGGGCCAGTGGGAGGAGGCAGAACATGCCCAAGGAGTGGTTGGAGAAGGATGGGATGGGATGGGATGGGATGGGATGAGATGAGATGATGAGATGAGATGAGATGAGATGAGATGAGATGAGATGATGAGATGAATGGCAGCTGCAGAAGGGAATAAGATGGGAAAGGAGGGAACAGGTGGAGGAGGCATCAGGATGGCGGGAGGTGGCAGACGGGCCCGGGTGGCAGCTGGAGGTGGCCAGGGGCGGTGGGTACCAGTCTGGGGTGTCACCATGTCCCAGCAGGGCTGGCCGTGACACGACGAGGGTGGACATGGCACAGAGGCTCTGCCCGTCCCCTCCGGACATGGGGATCGTGGTGCTGATCCTGTTCCTCTGCCCAGGTGAGGGGCGGGATGGGGGACACGGGGTGTGAGACAGGGACATGGGCTGGGGACAAGGGTGGGAACGGGGTGAGGGGGATGTGGGATGGGGGCGTGAGCTAGGGACACAGAATGGGGACACAGCCTGGGGACATGAGCTTGGGGACACAGGCTGGGGACATGGGTTCCAGTCTGGTGGCATCTGGGATGTCAAGGGAAGGGACATGGTCTCTGCTGCCCGGGATGTGGCTCCTGGCCAGTGTCCTCCTCTTCCAGACTGGCTTGTGGGCTCTCACAAAACGCTGTTAATCACAGAATCCCAGCATGGTTGAGGTTGGAAAGGATCCCTAGGGATCATCCCGTGCAGCCCCTGCTCCAGCAGGGACACCCAACAAATTCTTCCCCACGGCCACATGGAGCTGCCCGACCTCCAACCTGCACCCACTGCCCCTCGTCCTGCCACTGGCCACCACCCACAAGAGCTCAATTAAAGAGCTCAATTAAAGAGCTCAATTAAATTAAACCCCGCTGCTGCGTTTCCTGCCATCCGCCATCAGCTCTGATTCTCCGTTTTCGCTCGAGATCAAAGGGCATCATCATGCAATTACCGAAATCATCTAATTTTCTCCCTTTGAAAAACGTGGCTGGGATTTCTTGTCCTCCAGGCTTCATTTGCAGTCAGTATTACCAAGAGCTCTTCAGGCAGCTCTTTCATACCTCTTATTCAACACCGATGGACTTGCACATTTCATCATGCCAAATTTTAAAACAACTCCCATTTATAACCCTCCTATGTCACAGGCATGGATAATACTCCATCAGATGGTGTGAATAATGCTCTTTTTTTTTCCCCTTTAAACACATAACAAAACCAACTCCTGACTGCTCAGCTGATGGGAGACCACCACAGCTTGGTCCTATTCCAATACCTGCTTTCAGCAGCTGATTTCTTCTAGGTGTCTATGAGATGTCCAGGATCCTCTACTCGGAAATAACAGTGCCAAGGAAGCTGCAGCCAAGGGACGGGGCGCTCGAAAAGGTCATTTGCTTTTTAGGAAACTGCTGCTGGTCTGGCCAGCACCTGCTTTACCTCTCCCAGATCCCCAATCCGAGCTGGGGCTGCTTGGGATTTGGGGAAATGGTGCTTTTTTCCCCAGCCCCATGTGCCAGAGGCTGCTGGGGAAGCGGGAGCGTTTGTCACTTCAGGCTTGTGGCTATTGATTTGCCAAAGACTTTAAAAATGAGCTTTTTAATTCAATTTTTTAATTCTTTTGAATTTTCTCTTTTTCAAATGCCACCATCATGATGCTTCAAGGCTACAAAGGGGATTCTTAAAAATAAAGAGGCTCCAGAGAAGGAGCATTTGGCAAAGGGTAAAACGGGAACCATGCTCCAAGCAATCAAAAGCTAAAGAGTTTGAGGCCAACCAAAGGCTTTTAATATTTTTCTTGAAAATATCTCAGCCCTGGGAATCCAGAGCTCGAGTTCTATTTGACCTAGAGTTGGTTTCACTCCAGAACAGATGGAAAGGGTGAAATTAAATTCCTTGGGAGGCTGCAAAATGGGCGATGTGAGGCCAAAATGTGCCCACCTGGCCCCAAAATTGTCGTTAGTGGGGAATGAAGGACACTAAGTGAGGGGACCTCTTGAGGAGATGTCCCCTTGGGCAGATCACCCTTGGGGACACGCCGGAGAAGGGGCACCAAGGGGTGTCCATGAGGGCTGGAGCTGCTGAGAACATTAGCTCTTGAGAACATTAACATGCTGCATCTGCAACGGTCTAGGAGGACGTGTCGTATTTGATAACAGCAGAAGGAAACCGCCATATCGTCCACCTTGTGCAAGCAAAGTAAGTGTTCACTCCATCCTTCCCTGCTCCTGCACCAGCCCTGGCCCTCCTGCACAGATTAATTATCGTGATTGATCTGCTCTGTTGCTCCTCATGGTTGAGCACAACTCCCCATCCCCTTCCTGCCCACTCCCACCACTGCCCCACGGGTCCCCAAGGGGGATCCTTGGTCCCATCCCTTGCTCGAAACTGGGTCAGATCAGGTTGGTCAGGGCTTCATCCAGGCAGGTGCCCTTTGCATCATCTATAGGGATGGGCAGCATTCCCGGTGTGCTGTGAGCATCCACACAGACCCTGTCCTGTCATCCCTCTCCATGGGATCCCATGGAAGCCCTGGTGACCTGGATGTTCATCACCTTTTCTGTAGACCCTGAAGGCCAATCTTGAAGCAGGAGGAACTTCGATCAGAAAAACAGTATTCCAGGGATATTTGCTATGTGGATTGATGGGATTGTTTATGTCCAGGGCTTAAATGCAGCCACATGCATGAGGAGCAGGTCAGATGCACGTGCTCAACGACCACAGTCATTCCAACGCCCACAGTCATGGCCAAAAAAACAGTATTTTGGAAGTATGTGACTGCATGTGTCTTAGGCAATCACCTTTTTGTCCACCTACCACCACCTCGCATGGTCCAAATCCCAGGAACTGGCTCTGTCCAAGGCTGTGTAGCTTCAGGGGCTTCCACAGCCAGGATTTCTGCTCCCGAGATTCTGGCACTGGTCTGGGTCTCACCAAGTGTCCACGGGAATCACCAGGCATCTCTTGCAGCCTGCAGGGGAGAAATGAAATAGTTTCATAGGATATTTGGTATTTCATAGTAGTCTAATTCTTGGTGTTTCTAATTTTAAGGATTTTAAAGGATTTTTAAGGACTTTTTTAAAGGATTTTTTCTCGTTTTCAGAAATTTGATAGCCAAGGATCTCCCGGTTTATACTTACACTCAAGAGGGAGACCTGATAATTGAATATCCATACATTCAGGTAAGTTCAGACATATGTCAATGTCACAACATTGAGTAGAATTAAATTACCATCTTCTTACAGGATCAGCTGATTATACCAACAAACCCAAGCAAGAAACATCTTTCTGTTTTTTAGGCCATTTTCTAAATGTCCAAATTCTTCCATTTTTGTTTAAAGAGATTGCCTAAAAAGCTGATAAGAAACAGAAA
>JAVCKT010049043.1:0-16958 GCA_032273925.1 Rhynchotus rufescens
TTTCTTTTTCATGAGCTGTTTGCTTTCATCTCTGCTATTGTGTATTTAAACAATGCTTTGGGGAGCCAGGCTATAAAGGCAGTAAGTGCAATAATATATGCCAACAGAGAGAAGTGACATGCCCTTATTGCACATATCAGTCCAGCAAAGGAGTAGCCTCAAAACTGCTGTGACTTGCCTGGCTAGGGTTTCTCACAGCACACAGAATTAGTTCCCAGTGAACACGTATGCTGGAGTTCACACACGCATACACACACACACAAAAAAGCCATTAACAAGAGTATCAGAAGAGCAAATGTGAAGCATGAAGCCACAGAGATGTGTTATGGCCAGAGAGCAACAAGATTAGTAGCAGAAGTAGCATATGATGGTTAGGTTACCAGGATCTTTAGGGCATGTTTTGATATAATGGCATCCCTACTCTTGCCATTCGACTTAAACAGTTACATTTAGAGAGTGGATATTCTGTGTGGAAACACTTGAAAGTTGTATTGAAAATTCTGTCAGAATTGTTATTTTAAAAATAGATTAAAGATAAACAATATTAGAAAACGATTTACATTTATTGAGTCATTCCTAAACTCACGGTGCTGGGCTAATCCATTAACTTTAAAGACACAAGATTGTGTGCAAATTGAACACTTTCCCAAATTCGCCCAGCCACTAACCTCCACAGTTCCTTCGCATCTTCTGCAAAGATTTCTCGATGATCCAATGATCCAAAAATTCAAGTAGTTTATATTTAATAGGGAAAAGTTTATGTAGTAATACTTAGTTCCAAATCTGGGGGCCAGGAGCTTAAAACTTGAGCATGTTTGGAACCAGGACTTGGGGTCCTGAATATGAAGAGCTACTCAAAGAAGCAAATGAATGTGACACTGGAACTTTCAAAGTTGTGAATATTCAGCTATGTGTTTGGAGGCTTCCCTATTACTTAAGATCACTAAAGGGTAAATGCGGAATTGTGCCAAAGAGGTAAAACACCACAAAATTTGCTTGAATTCACAAACCTGGCAGTCATTTGTCAGGTAGGAATGTGGGCATTTCATAATATGCACATTATGAAATTATACTAGCTACACTCAATTTAATGTAGATCAATATCTGTGTCAGTAGAGTGAATTTTAAAGCATTCCCTGCTTCTTGCAAATCAGACTGACTTTACTAAGCTTCAAGACCTTTTGAAACATTTATTTATTTATTTTACAAATAAGGTTGTAAACGTATTCATGGAGATGAAGGAAATGCATCTCAGTGTAATTTCACTCTCTTTCTGCACCTCAGTTAATTAATAGAGTAAGCAGAAAAAGGAATCACATTCTGAGAGCTTGGGCATCAGATATTATTAAGCATAAATTTATTTCTCTGTATTCCCACTCATCATCTCTAAGAAACACGGCAATGGGGAAGGAGGGACTCAAGGCTGTACTGCTTTACTGCATATTACCTTGTAGTTCAAAACAGTTATAGAGTTAAAGCAGGAGCCCGGCCACCAGCTCTCCGCACCTCTGAGGCAGGGAGCAGCAAGGCAGGATTTGTGTTCCACGAAGAGGTCTGCACAAATCCTACACCTTCCTGACCCTCTCACCAAGAGGCACAGCCAACATACCACACCTTGCCCCGGGATACCCAAACAGCTGGATTCCAACTGCCAGATGTGCACTTACAAAAACAAACTCAGGAAGCCAAAAGGTTTGGCAGGGAATGAAACATTTTCTAAGTGTTCTGAAATATCTGAACATTATTCTGCACGATTCAGAGCAGAAAAAAAGGTTTTATTTTATATGTATGCACGCAATTTTGTACAGACTGAGAAGAGAATGACGATTCTATCACCATTTCTGTTTATGTGTTTTTTACTTTTCTACTGAAATACTTTTGCCATTAGGCTTTACATGACAGCAGGCTCAATTCTAATAATAGTGGTTCCCATGTATAGTCCTGCAGACATGACTAGAGTTACTTAGAATAATATTCTGAATAAAAATGGAAATATGTGAACAAGTATAGGTAAGATGGTTGTGGACAAATGAAAGTAGAGAGAGAGCAAAATGATAAGGAATAGTAAAAGAAATGTAAGCAGAACCAGTTTGTATAGTTTGTATAATGAAAAGTAACTGAAAACAGGAATGATTCAACAGCATAGAAAGAAAATCCAGATTTTCTACATCACTCCAATTAAATGGAATTAGCATAGAGGTGATTTTAGGGAGGGGAAAAAGAAATATATATATTATATATATATTTCTTCTTCTTTCCATTTAAGAATGCATACATAGGTAAAGCTGTTAGAAAGTGGCTGAGACAAAACAGAACACTACCACATAACAACATCACCACAGAAATTCCTAGGAGTTGGCAGCAAGAACAATGGGAGCATGACTGGTAGGTCACTCAGGAAAAGAAGAAATGAGGTAAGAAAAAAGGCTCATTTTTTAATAATAAGACTTAATTTGACCAAAAATAAGATAATATGAGAGAAACAAAATCTCAAGAATGTGGAGAATATTAAAAACAAAAAGAGGTACACGAATGAGTATTATCAGCATAGAGATATTATTGTTAGCTGTGGAGAAAGGCAAGAATAGCAGACTAATACTTTAATACACAAAGCACAAGATGCTTAATACAACAGGAAATCTTGAACCTCCAGCTATTAGGAAAATCATTGGAGTGTAGCCACATATATAAATTATACCTGAATCAAGCAATGAGGAAGACAAACCAATGGGGATCAGAATTAAGATTAATAACCACTGACAATATGAAAAGGCTTTCAGGTGAGAATCACACATCCTAGTTGCAATAGAACAAACATAGGGAACTAGGTGGACAGTAATGAAACCTAAAGTCATAACTTTAGGATGAAAAGTTGTGAAAATGGCTAAGGCTATGAAAAAAATGCAGAATGGAATTTTATTTTTCTTTAATTTTGATAAAGAAGTGAATAATGTGGAGTCATGTCAATGACCTAAGAAGCATTTCACCTCCACGTTGCGTTACGTGTCATTCATGTTGTTAATCAGTGTAGGTCTGTGCCATCTGTATTAGTTGGGTGACGTAAGGTTACTTCTACTAGGCTACTTCTACTCCATTTCTAGAAGACAAATGTTTAGATCAAAAAAGAGTAGTCACTGGCCTTTTAATTTTTATTAAAATATTAATATATTCTGCATATATAACAGGGAAATGCTGCTTCGAGAAAGACTTAATGTCTGAAGGTGATTCCCTCAATGTATATAGAAAAAGAATCTGGGAAAGCAGACAGTCACTGACTCAGTCCTCATCATCAAGTCTTAATAAATTGTATAGCGTGCTATTCATTTCCAGAGTAGACAAACTGAAACAAGCCAACTGGATTCTCAAGGTTGCACACTTCAGAAAATAATCATTATTTTGTAATAATGTTTAATAAATTAAATTGCTTAGTCTTATTTCTCACTGAGATTGGATTTTTACAGATTTAGTAAATTGATAAAGTTGTTATAAAATCTGATAAACCTGTTCTAAATAATTATGAGTTCATCTGCAGAAAACGCTACCGATACCTCTATGAACTATATGTAACCCATTATCTGACAGACTGAGTAATACTCTATAAAAATATATTGACCATGTATTAAGTGATCCAATTATTCATATATATACATTCAATATATATTCAAATATAGTCCGACTACTCATTGGACTATTACTGAAACTTAATAAAGAAAATGTTGGAAAGGGAGCATGGGAAAAACAGAAATCTGTATGATGACTGGTATACAAACTGCAGATGGTGTATTTGATGCATTTGTATTGCAAGACCCGTAACATTAGAAGACCACAAACGAAAGAGGAGAAAATCATTAAAAATGCATGCCTAAATATATCAGATGTTCTGGGAAGAGTTTTACTGAGAGATGAGAAACTTAACTGAAGAAATTAATTTCTGAATTAGATGATCTCCTCCTCTTTCCTATTTTTTGTTGTTAAAAATCCCTTTGATTTCTTCAACTGAAGAGCAATGCTGTACTTCTGTATTTTTCTCCCAGAAGCTGGAAGCTCAGTGGGGATGACTACAAAACCAAGATAAATAAAGCTTATTCAACAGGATGCCCAATGCAGCTATTAGTAAGGCATTTCAGTGCAGCTCTGGGACTCTAATTTCTTTCTGCAATGCCAGCAGCCAGCCCCCATCATCAAGTTATACCTTATTAACAATTTTTCTCCTGGTGGGTATAATTCTTAGCTTTCTGTCATGGGTAAATATTGGAGTTGTTTAATATAGCATTACAAAGGGAAAGCAACAACAAAAACTCTTCTTTTGATTATAAGGAAATATTTCTTTAAAATTCTCCTGTGCCTTCCTGCTCAATCAAGAGTCCTTTGAAGTTAGTGTTCCAAAGCCCAGAGCTTTTACCATAGCAAAATGCTCGGAAATCAAAGGAAGTTTTGTCTAAGAAGTGCAGAAAGGAGACTAGAAATTGTAAATATATTCAAAATTCACTAATGAAAACAGACTATTTTTGCACAGTAGCTTATAGTATGGAAAAACCTTAAGCATATGCCCAGAGAACTAAAGAACTTGAAAATTAGATGTGAATCCATTCATGCACAGTAGCTACTTTCTTGTGAATAGCCAGATTGGCTTGAAACTCAGAACAGTCTATTCTGAGCACACTTCTAAAAAGCCACAATGTGAGACATCTCAGAATGAACTTGCTATTATAAATCTAACGTATGGCAAAATAAAGAATTGCCATAATAAAGCACAGGGAGGAATTTACATTATTATGCCGTAATTTAATGGCACAAACATTTGCTAAGCATTCCTCTACAACATTCAGTCTGGCACACTTCAAATACTCTAGATTTTTAACAGCAATCAAAGCAAAACTCAGAGTCAAGAAATTAGTTAAGAAATTAGACTCATTATAGTGTTGAAAGATGTTGAGTTTTTAATAGAGGTTTCTGGACTATCTGTCTCCTTGTAGATCTGTGACACAGAATTTGGTTCCAGGTAGGCTCAAGAGGAGGCCAGCAAACTTTTAGAAAGAATCTTCCTTGCATTTGCTATAGACAAGTGATCTGTACCTGTGCTGTGCTGTAAATAAGGAAGTCTCAGAAAAATAAAGATCGTTCTCAAAATCTATCCGAGACAAAGTTTCTGTCAGGAAAAGGACATGTCCCAGAAAACTCAAGGAGATGCTTTTAGTCACTAGCAACACTGAGAATGCATGGCAAGAATTCTCCATCCAAGATGGTAGATGGACATTGCTTAAATAAACATCCAAATTCTAAATATTATCTCCAAACATTGGCAATAAAGCATGAAATGCATCTAATCAGTGAACTTCATCAAGCTAATGAGTGAACAATCCTGCAGCTCCTTAAATAAATAAATAAAATGATTGCTAACTAAGCTAACCAGCACTGATTGCTAGTGGTGCTACCTGAAATCAGGGGTCTCAAATATATTTTTATATAAAAAAATAAATTTAAATATAAATTTAAAATATATGTTTTATTTTAAAATCTAGAAAATAGGTTTTACTATTTTAAATGTCTCAGCACAGTGAAGGATCTTGAAAGATGATCTTGCCAGCACGTACAAGCAATGTCTTTATTAGCAGTCCTTCTCCTGCCCCTCAAAACACACTTGTTTGTTTAATCTGATTTTGAAAGTTGCAGCCCTGTAAGAAACCACTCCCAGAATATCCCACAAAATCTGTACTGGGTGAAGTTGGCAAGATCGGGCAGATGAATTCCAAAATGAGCTATATGAAAAACAAAGACCAGCCTATACACTAAGGAGCGGAAACAGCAGCCAAACAAAACTTGAACGTCATGATACTGAATTGGAATTACACAGATGTTTTTTTGTTTTTCCCTAGATTCTGCATTGCGGGTAATACTATACAAACATCCCTTATCAAATCAGCTAAAATCTAATGTGACTATTTTCATTCATGATGCTCTGAGTTTGCCATGAGGAGAAGTGTCCTTTTCACACTCCATTTGGCTCTTATGAGTATTGATTCAGACACAAAGTTACTTTGGTTATTTATCACCTTTCCAAAACACATGTATACATCCTATTCTTCCTCAATAGACTGGATTATACTGAAAATGATAGTGATCCACCATTACAGGTCATATTTTTATGACTAATCGATAAGTCTATCCAGACCTTTAGTAAAATAACGTTTCTAACTCTTCTTTGCACCTTCTAATCTTCACACCTATCTGAAACATCTACAACTTACACTGAAATTTCCCAGGCTTAGACTCTGCTAGAGAGGAAAATTATGAGTAAAAACAGTTATTTGTAAATGAAAATAAAGTGTTTCAACCTTTTTTATTATAAAACTTCTCTATCTCGTCCTTTCTTCTTGCACACATACCATCTTAAAGTGATGAGAGAGAAGAAGATAAACCACTAGATAGCTTTCTGAGACCTATTCTGTGCTCAGCTGGAAAAGTCAATTGATTTTACAAACTTATTAGGGTAATAAAACCTAAGCTAATATAAATTCATAATTATAGTGCAATTCTCAGCCTTAATTCTTTTTCCTTGTTTTCCTGGGGCTATTATCTACATACTTATAACTTGATTGGAATGGTTGGCATATCAGTCTCCTTCTCTGGAGGTCTTCAAAACCCATCTGGATGCCACCCTGTGTGCATGCTCTAGGTGTGCCTGCTTGAGGGGAAGGTTGGACTAGATGATCTCTAGAGGTCCCTTCCAACCTTGAATATTCTGTGATTCTGTGATATAAAACGCAGTTGTTCTAGACACCTGTGCCAAAAATAAAACCCTTGCAAGAATGTCACACATTCTGAAAATTTCAACTAATAACACCGACCGTAAAAACAATATTAGGAAGGAAAATGAGGTATCCTAACATAGGATAGGTATATATTTTACTTTACAGCCTCAATTGCTTCTCTTTATCCTCGTCTTTTTCGAACTAACTGATCAGGCAGGAAAGCACCCAAAGCACCCAAAGCATAGTCTGTATTTACAGACTATGAAAGCAGCTAAACAAAAACTAATATTAAGCAAGAGCTATTATATCAGTAAGCAAAAATGTTTTTTGCTGGTTTTCATCTGCTCATTTTCCCAAATCCTCTACCAACAAATTGCTCCACTGGCCTGATGACAGTTAGGAATTACATGTATGAATTCCTTCCTTCCAAACATATCCTTGAACTCCTCTATAGTGAAATTCTCTCTGTTAATTTGCACATTTTAACTAACAATTTAACTCCTAATGCTCATAGGACTATTTTTTTTTCAGCATAAGGTAGTCACAGCATCAATAAGTAAAATCTTGTCACAATAATTGGATAGATTATGTAATGTTCAATAAACACAATAATTGTATACAAAGTCTTGATTGATGCTGTGTTAGCTGAAAGGAACTTTCTAATGCACATTTTTTTTCCTCCCTCTAGTGTGGATAAGGTTAGTTATGCCTTACTGTCCAGAGACTGTTAACTTTGTAAACACAATAAATTACGTAGGAATCTCAACCACTGAGCTAGTGTTCTTGTTTCAATGAAGAGAGAACGGTATCTAAAAAATCCCACAGAGATTATCTAAATCTGATGCCAGGGAGAGCCCAGATAAGTACTCTGGCTTGGCAGCAAGCTGCACATAGTTAAAATGCATGCTTTAAAATCCCTCCCACTGTCCTCACCACAATAACATCTCTTATAAAAGTCTGAGCAGTTTTAGAGGTCATGTTTTCCACAAACGCTGCTCTAGTTCCAAGCTGAAACGTGCACTTGTGTAACTTAAAACAATGCAATAAGGCATGCATTTCTGTGGGTTGGCTGCCTTTTCTTCATGAGAGAGTATGGAGGGAATCCCTCTCACATCTTATCAGAACAGACCAATGCAATTTCAGTTTTAGTCCCCTCCCATGTTTTCTACGTGCTCCCCAGCCAAAACACCTCAACTGGAAGCAGGACAAGATGAAGAGATGGCACGTATCCTATGCAGGCACCGGTTAAAAGTGATGGTGTTCACAAAGAATAAACGTGCTGTAGCCCTGAGAAGACTTTTCATGGTCACAGCATCAGCAAGTATCAGTTATTTTTCACTGTAGGCTCATGGCAAATGGCATGAATCATCCTCTGATGAGCAGCAGCTCTAGGGCATAGTTCCACACATATCAGGACTCTTGTATGTACTTTGATGATGAAATAGTGCATTTTCCTCCAAAGACAGGATTTCGGACTGCAAACCAATCCAATGTGTACTGCCGTCAAGTGAGTGTAGATATTTATATTGCCTAAGTACAAAGCACAGGATTTAGCACCACACAGGAGACTTTGCAGATGAAAACAGATGAACATCTGCAGATGCAGATGAACAGCCTACTTGGCATTTTACACATTACTCTGCTAACACAGAGTGAAGAGTGAAACTGTGCAGTCAGAATTTTCCTTTTTTTTTTTTTTTTTAGCTTTCCCATGCATGTAGTGTTTTCCTCCCTAAGATACAGATACTTAATATTCATACAAATATTCAACATAAATCATTCAAATAAAATAACAATAAGAAGAAATTATAATAAGCTCATGATTAACAGCTATTTTTGTCTTTTCTGGAAGAAGGTGGAAAAGATCACTGAAAACACCTATACAATATGCTAGTACTAGGTCATGAGAATAAAAACATTTGTCCCTCAATTATTACTAACATTAAGGCACCTAAGACACTTAGCAATGCAACCAGTCACAGACCTGTTCTCTCAATAGTGTTCTCTGAAATTCTCCTGTATACACTATGGGCAATAATCACAGATCCTTAGTTTCCTCCAGGAGATAATACAGAGACAGCAATAGTCCAAGAGAAAACAAATGACACGTTCAAAACAGATGTAGAGAAGGAATCGATAAAAACAGTGGTATACACGCTTCGCATAAATGTGAGAAACCTAAATAATAAAACAGAAAGAACTAAACAAGTTGAATCCCAAATGATGATACTGACTTCACACACCTATGAGATATTTGGTGGAAGCAAAGCTACGGACAATGAACTACAAAGATATAAAGCATGCACATACCCTGATACACACATACATATAGCACAGTATGCTGTGCTGGTAGAGGAATATCACTGTATATTGAGGTTTATTTTCAAATTAGATTAATGGGCTAATTGCAGCAATGAGAAACACAAAATCTCTCTGGATCAAAATTCCGTGTCTACACAGGAAAACATATGGCTCTGAGTTTTTAACAGAAATAGTCTATCTAGGATAATGAACTTCTCTGCAATATTCTGGAGACCAAAAGTGTCTCATTAAGTGGAAAGGAAGTATAGCAGTGATGTCAGGCCTCAGCTACCTCAGAAACTTTGGATAAACCGAACACTGAAGCCTGGCATCAAGAACAGATTTTTAAACCCTAATCAAGACCTTCATGAAGTAGCTCAATGTGAGGTTCATATCTGAACAAGTAGCTCTTAGCTAGGTCTTGAGCAGTGCACAGGACCTGAGACAAAAGAACTATTCTGTGACAGCAACAACATTGTACTGAGAGTACTAATGCAAGAGCAACTAGGGCAACAAATCTGGTCAGAGTGTTCAGATTCGAAATAGGAAAATTTAGGATGAGGAATTTCGAAAAAGAGAGGTAACAGAGTTAAAGAGTTAAAATGTTGCAGGCAGCATTGAAGAACACCTAGCTGCTGCAGACACAGGACAATGAACATCACTGATCCAAAAAAAAAAAAAAAAAAAAAAAACAAGGGAAAGGGAAAAAGTAAACTTGATATGAATTAACGGTGGGACGGCAGAAGGTAATAAAAGGAAGAAAGCATCTTTCAGAAAACTGAAGCAGTGTCAAAATGAGGAAAACAGAGCAAAAGTCTGGCAGGCTAAATCTAAAAATCTAATAAAGTAGGGGAAAAAAAGCTTGAAAAACCACTCGCAAAAGTCATAAACACTACTAAAAAACCTTTCTAAAACACTTTACAACTAGGAAGCTTAGCAGTTTATAGAACCAGTACGTGATCAAAGGAGTGATTAAGATAAAGATAAAAGAAAACAAAACCACAGTAGATTTAATTTCCCCTTGCTCCCTCTACCCCAATTTCATCATGGAAAAACTCAAGGACCAGGGTTACCACTGAGCAAAAAATCTGTCTTAAATTACAGTGCTGTTATAAGAATTTATGGAAAAGACATACAAAATGAAAAGAAACAAATTTTCAAGGCAATAATTTGTCCAAGAGATTCACAGGAACTCAGAGATAACATTATGTTAACATGATAACATAAATGCCTGGGAAATTATGGGCCAATCAGCCTCACCTCAGCTCCAACGTTATGGATCAACATCCTCTTTCACGCACATGGAAGATAAAAATGTAATTGGGAACAGCCAATAAGGGTCAAATCATGCCATGCCAATGTGCTTGCCTTCTTTAACGAGGTGGCTATATCTGCAGACAAGAGGACAGCAGCAGATGCTGCTTGCCTTGACATCAGGAAAGCCTTTGGCACTGTCTTCTGCACCATCCTTGCAGCCATACAAGTGAGATAAAGACTAGATAATAAGCACAAAACTGGCTGAACTTCAAAGCTTACAGGATTGTGATTAGTGAAACAAAGTCCAACTGGTAACTAACTAGCAGTCACTCAAGGCTTAATATTTGGGCCATTAGTATCTTTTTTTGACAAAGCAGAAGATGGAACAGACTGTACTCTCAGCAAGTTGTAGAAGATATTAAACTTGGGATGTTGGGGGGAAAAATCAATCTGCTGGAAATCAGTTATTCAGAGGGATCTTGACAACAGAAATGGAAGAAACAAGCTCTCCAGAGTCTCGTAAGTCTCAAGAAGAAGAAGAAAAAGTCTTGCTTTTGGGATAGAATAACCTGCTACAACAATCCAGGCTGGATGCTAACTGTCTAGAAAACAGCTTTTCATAAAACAATGTGGGAGTTCTAGCAGAGAGCAAGCTACATATGAATTAAGTGCATCCTTGCAGTTAAGAAACTATGCAACCAGAGTGTAAGAACAGGTTAAAAGGCAGATGGAGTAAGTATAGTAGCAATTTTCAGACAAGAGGAAGGCCAGCGGGTGAATCTCATAGAAACCTATGTCAGAATACACAATGCTCAACACATCTTGAAGCAATGCAGAAAAGAGAATTGAAAAATGAACTGACAATATCTGCTCATGATACGATGACCCTCAGGGTCGTACAGGAACCACTGTACAGAATTCTAGGAAACCTTTTCATATCTGAATAGCTTTTTTATTTTTCCTATACTGAATTTCTTTTGGAGTTCTAATAATTGTAGTATTTCACATCAGAAAAAAAAAAAAACCTTAATAACTCAAAAGACCTTACTTAGTTTCATTTATTCAGTTATGGGCTCTGAGCTGAATATTATAATTCAGGAATAAGATCTTGAGTTGCAAAAATAATAATGTAATTAATGATGAGAATTATGGAAAATTAAAAAGCATCACTGTACCACTGAAAAAAATCATCTATCTTCTTATTTTGAACAGCATGCATAGATTTCATCCAGCCCAGATTTCAAATTTGAAAGCAGAACTAGGAATGATACAGGAAAAGGTGACAAAGACCTCCTTTTTTCTTTTCCTCTACAAAGTAAGATTAAATGACTGTTTCCCTAGCCTAGAAGGAGATAACTGAGGAGAGACATAATAAACAGTTATAAAACCACGGAAAAGCTGCAAAGGGTATATTCCTCACTGTTTTTGAATATTAAGTTCAAAGCATATTCATTGCTCTTTGACTACTAAAGAATGTTTAAAGATACAATGAGAAAAAAAGGAGAAAAAAAAACCTCACAGAGACATTTGCACGATGAGCTACAGAATTCTTTTTCACAGGACACCAAAGATATAAAAAGTACATGTGAGCTGAATATCACAGAATGAAGCCTACCTGAAAGTATCACTCCAGGGAGATCTTGACTAACTGCCCTGCTCTCATTGGACAATTTTATTACGTGCTCCAAAATTAAGTGAAACACAGATAAATTGCTACGGGAGAAGTCTACCCAAAAGCTCTGGTCTGAGATTGAACCAAGTTATTTTAGTCACCATAAAGACTTAGTTTCTCCTCTGCCCTCAAATATATATATATATATATATATATATATATATTTGTATGTCTGTGTGTGTGTGTATATCTATATAAAATATATATATATATATATATATATATATATATATATAAAATCTAGCTCTGGTCTTCACTTTGGTTAGGATATTTCTGTCTCTTTCTTTAGACTTTGTGACCCCCTTGCCTTCTTACCGTGAAAGTCCACTGACCGTGATGATGAGTTATTTTAAATGAACACTCGTGTTGTTCAGAAAGTTCCTTTACTGAACATAGCAAATAAAGTGTTTGCCTATGACAAAAGTAGATGAACAAGTAAAAAAATAAGTATCTTCAGATTAAAAATAAAGGGACTACTTACTTGAGCTGTATGTGGGATATTTTCCAATCAGGAAAACTACTATTAATCTTTTTTAAGGCTACCTTCAGCAACACCACTAAGAGTACTGGACATCCTCAAAAAATAAACCCAGACAGACCAATGGGAGACTAGACGCTGCTCCAAGTCAGCGGGAGCTAGCAGGCAGCAGAGGAGACGTACAGATTAAGATCAGATAAACCGACAATCTGATCCTTCCAACCGGAACTGGAAATTAGCTCAACAGAAGGGAACTCGCACATAGTTACAGAGAAAGACTGATGCTATGATTAGAATTTAAACAAAACTAAATGCCTTTTTGTTGTTTTTAGCCTCACCTTTACTTTGCATGTTCATTAACAATGTGATTATAATGTTGGTTAGGACAATTTACTGATTAAAAAAAATGATATGTCTTCCCATTTTTCTTCTTATGACCCCAATATTACCCTAAATGACATTATTAGTGATGTCAATGAAAAATGAAGTAATTAAAATGAATAAAATTGGATGATTACTTGCCCCAATAAGTGTGAATGAAACAAACATGGAACTTTGGTTTTCAACTTGAGCACCACAGCTGGAAAAATGGTATTTTATGAGGTTTGCCCACATGTCTAGCCATACACACAAATGAAGCCTATCAGTCCCCTGAGCATAGCTCTACATATGTGATAATAGAGATGCATCATGCAAATATTCTGCTTGAGTCTTGCATAATTGCTGGTTCTTATTGCAATATTTACAGACTTCCCACTGAGACACTCAAGCAACAGTCCCAATTTTGCAATATTATTTGCAAATACAGTTGCAAGTTGCCCAGATTTCTCAGACTTAGTTTAGAGACAAATTATTTAAAAGGGCATCTCATTTTTGAGAATTCTTTTCCATTTGTTTTCTTTTTTGAGGAAAGATTTTGGCATCAAAACCCTTGTTTAGGGCAAGATTATCATTTTCTTTCCAACTGGGATGTCATGCTGAAGGCAGGATAAAGACTTAAAAAGAGAAATGCCCTGCTCCGTCCTAGACAGTGTTTCTCACAGGGATTGTACTGGACTGAGTTTATTAATAGGTCAAAAACTGCCAGCCAGGTCCTTGCAATAAAAGAAGAGAGTAGGCAGTCAGGATTTCCTTCAGCTGTTTGCACACAGGACAGAGACCCAAATGGCTTCAAATTCAGCCAGCACAAAGGACAGAGGAGTTTTCCAAAGAATAGCTGCAATTGTTTTATAATAAACACTATCCAGCTTCTTTTAGTCGTTTAATAGCAGGCTGGACCATAGTATAAATGTAAATAAAAGATGGCACCTTAACTTACAGTTTGTGTCTGAAAAATACAACCTGAAAAATTCTGAAAAATCAACATTCAAGAACTTTAGGATATAAATATTTTGAAATTTGTATTGTTTCTTAGTTGCATATTTATAAGACATCTTAGCATCAACACATTTTGTATTAGTAAAAAGAAAGGATTATGAAGAAAGGTGCCATGGAAGAGCAGACATTACTTAGCTTAATGGACAGATTGGGGATATGTTTGTTTTGACCCTCCATTACTCTTGTGTCAGTGCCAATCTTTGCAAACCTGCCCAACATATTTTGGAAACAAGATTTCACATCATCAAGCTTGAGAAGTTTTTCCTCCACTCATTTTATGAACTCTGAGTTCATAAATGAGTTTGTTTTCTGATTATTTTTTATTCCTTTCTCTCTTTCCTACGTTCTTGGGCCAGTGTACTTCAAAGTAATTAAATCCTGAAACACTCAGCAGGAGCTGACCAGTTTCATTTTGAAGGAGTACAATGAGAAAGGAGAGATTATAAACTGGCACAAAAGGTTTTCAACAGAAATAACTTTGACTGAGAAGGAAATAGCTATTTTCATAGGATGCTTTTAGTCCAGCTGCATTCAAAGATACAGATTGCATAAAACACCAGGAAATAAAAACCTTCAAGGACAAAGATTTAAGAGGAAAAGTGATAATACAGATTTGGAACCTTAGAAGTAAAGAAAAATTGATGCTATTTACTTTCCCTCAAGCTCTAAACTGTCCAAGCCTTAGGCCACTTGAGGCTGTGATGCAATCTCTGGCATAAACACTTGAGAAGAGTAGCTGAATGGCAGGGCCATTTCTGCCTTACTAACACTTTCCCAGTCGACTATCCATCTTTATTGATTCAGCTCACAAATTCATATTTTTTTTTAATTTCAGCTAAAAAAAAAAACCAGAGAAGTGTCCTTAAGACATTTTGTGGAAAAAAAAAAACAAAATAAAAATTCAGATGGGAGGAATAGAGGAAGGATAGAAGTGATGTCCCTGATTATTTCAGATCAAATACAGCCTGAGTAACTTGGACACTTGTGGAGCTCTCAAGCTGAGACTATAGTTATTCTCATCATCCTTTGAGCAGTTTCATTTACTTATTCTTTCGAAATAATTTGGTGGTCCTCCAATGAAAATTATTAGATAAATAATGCCTAATTTTCAGAAAAGATAAAGTTCAGACATTCAAAATTAGGCAACTACTGCTGGGGTGGATGCAGCTTCAATTTTCAGGTGAGAAGGATGGAGACAAAAGAAAGCCACTTCAACATATCCTGTCCTTCTGTCCTTCTCCACAGCAAATCTGCTTGAAAAGCCACCACCACTAGCAACTAGTTGATCCTAGCAACTCATGTTGCATGTAACGAGGAAAATTGAGCATCTAGCATATTGAGAGCTGCTTCTGCAGTGCACAGGCAAAGACTGCAAAAATATGTCTATTCTTTATGTCTCTCTGGTAGCAGAGCAGTCAGAGTTCTTGATATGGCAGATCTGAAGCCACCTTTGGAAAAAGGACCAAAGTCACAGTGACATCCTCAAACTTTCAGTGTTATCATAAAGGACTGAAGTTTCTGCAAAGGATAAGT
The DNA here is from genome assembly GCA_032273925.1 of Rhynchotus rufescens. NCBI lineage: Eukaryota > Metazoa > Chordata > Aves > Tinamiformes > Tinamidae > Rhynchotus > Rhynchotus rufescens. The sequence continues at coordinate 15,371 of JAVCKT010049043.1, forward strand.
GTCCATCTATGCCCTCAAGTTAACCATTCATATGTTGCAAATTATTTTAATAAGCAATGGAAAGAAGAGAAGGCAGTGACAGACGGCAAGCTCCTACAAGATACCCAGCTGTGGAATAAAAAGTGGAATGTTTGAGCACTGTCACCACCATTCTTCTAATCTTTCCTATCCATGCTGTCAATGTATTATAGTTTTCAAAAAGGAGAACATAGAATTTGTCCCTGCACTTTAACTAACTTTCAGACAGCTATAAATTCCCAATTTTTTGAACTTCAAAAGGTATATGGGACATAACACTTTGTGATTGAAACCTTAAGAGTTTAGAATTGAAAACCATGCTGTTTGAACACCGTATAGTAAAGAGCTTGAGCTAAGAAATACAACTGATAATGGAACTTGATGGACTTGTGAGTCATGGTTTTATAAAATAAATGATCTAGAGCGAGAGCAGAAGGATTTCAAAAGCATCCTTGAAACAATAATGAATTCACCTCTACTGCTGGCTAATATATGCGGAAAGCTGTGCAAGTGAGAAGGACAGATACATAGTAAACATAATATTATATAAATCTATAGAAAGTTTGAGTTGTTACTACATCTTGTATAACTCTCACTATACTCATTTTACAGATCTTGTTAAGCTTTGAACTTGGTGATTTAACTGTGAAATCTGCTTTTACAGATGGTTTTGACTTCCCCACACAGTCAAAAACATACGTATGTAAAAGGTAAAGCATTCAGGTCAGACATATCAAGATATTTGATATTCTTAAACCATAGAAACGGGACTTCTAGAATGGATTTTTCTTTAATATTAGTAATGTTGAATGTTGAGTAGAAATAATCAGCCTTGCACTATACGTGCAAGAATGCTAGAGCTCAATGAATATTAGCTAAATTTAGTAGCAAACAAATTAATACATGTATAAATCTGTGCTGAGATGCCCTATGAGATTGTTTTACAAAGACCACATTAAATGGTAAAATTAATTTTTTAAATCTCAAAGTTTATTTGGTTTGGTAATTGCATTGCTGCATTATGCTAGACTTATTGAATATTTACTGCATTAGAATGTAAATCTAGGCTATGCACTGCATTTGTTGTGCATCCAGTCTTGGGTTTTTCCCTTCTAGTTCTTTTTTTACCCTACAAGCAGAAGGAGGGAAAGGATCACAGATTCACAGCAGTCCCTGGCACCTACAGTTCCACCTCTTGCTTGGCATTCCTGCCCTCTGAGCATGTGATTGCTTTGCAAAGAATTTTACAGGAGGCACAGAGATATAAGCAGAGTTTACAATTAAATGACACATTTTTACATGGTTAAAGTGCTTCCTATGCATAGCTAGATTAGCATCTTGTCAGTACAATCTGTACTCACACTAACTTGTAGTACTTGCACTTTTGTCAAGAGAAGTTCCAGGGACAATTAAGAAATTCCAGGGACACCACCCTGCTTCAAGTCCTGACTATTGTATCACTATTTCAAATGGCAAGACAAGAATTAACACTACCTTGCCATAATGTGATAACACATGGATGCCATGAATAGGTCCAGAGAGAACTCTGATAAAAAAAAAAAAAAAAAGA
>JAVCKT010049053.1:0-16957 GCA_032273925.1 Rhynchotus rufescens
TCGGTGCCACCATGTCCTACAGACCTTCCAGACTCAGGGCCAGACTTGCCCACGAAGAACTAGAATAAAGATCTCTCAGCTTGGGGTTTGCCCAACGTGCAAGTGAGTCGCTGTATGCGATAGAGTGCGTGGACCCAACACATCCCACCATCTGAGAGGGACCTGTGGGTCTCGGGAGGAGCAATTGCCCCACAGCTGCTGGTGCCTTGAGGCAAGTTGCCCTTGAGCCCTTGTTTGGTTGGCCTGGTGGATGCGACACAGCTGGTCAGCATGGAGTGAGAGATCCTGCCCAGCACCCATGGTGCTGGGACCATGGAGGTGGAGAGAACCTGTAACAATGATCTGTTAACGTGTTAACGGGTCACACCAAGCTGGGAAAGTGGTCACTGAGAAGCTGTCAAGCATCTGTATTGTGAGAAGGGCTGGGCACCTGCCAGGCTCGGGTTTAAAAAACATCTGAAAAACTAGTTACAGATTAGATCCAAGCTAAATGTTGAAAGCTGTCCTTAGGTTGCTGGGGGAAGAAGCTGGAGTCTTGAATTGCCTACTTCATCCTTTTTGGTCAGTTAGGCCTTGTTAAGCTATGGCCTTGTCATTAAGTTATCTGCTTGGTTTTGTGAAGGAGTTTATTTATTATTTAGGGTTTATGCCCCCTTCCCAGCCAGTGTCAGCTGCAGAGTTACAGACCTTTCAGAACAGGAAATCTACACCTAATTCAGTTCTTCTCTGTGTCTTTTCCTTTAAAATCACACCGTGATCAAGCTGCTGTTAGAATAACCTCAGAAGTACCCTGTGGTTATTGCTTCCTTGGGACTCCTCAGTGAATTCTTTGCGTAGAAGTCATGTGGCAGAGTTTTCTTTCTAAAGGACGTGATACTACTTCGTCAAGTCAATAGAAAACTGTTGTCCTGTTTCATGGGCCCTGGAAGTTGCCATCGGCATTTAGATAATAAACATTTGCTGTTACTTTGAAAGCAGATAAACTCTGATGCTCTTTTCGAATCATTTTGTGAAGGTACTTGCACATCAAATCATTTCTCTGTTATTTGAACAGATGATGGCAGCAAAATCAGCAGTTCATTTGGAGATGTTCATATTCCCAAATATTCTCTGAAAGTCACATCTTATCACTATCCTAGTCAGAGAGTCATGTCTGACCACTTCCAATCAGGGTAATGCCCTTTCAGTGTAAGTAAATTGTTAAAGATTATCTTAATCTACGTGGAAAAACACCAGATTCATTCATTTCTGAGTGGAAGGATTGGGATGGAGAAGTGATAAAGCATCCACAGCTTGGCAACTCACTCATGTTCTTGTGGAGTGTTTTGGAGATTGAGGAGCCTGTTTACAAACAGCACAGGAACATCCTACCCTGTTTTCTGTCTTCTTGGGAAGCTTTTGCTCCTGAAAGAAGTAGGTAAGACCAAGGGAGCATCTTGAATGCTCCCCTGCATTCAACAGCTCATAGCATTGCTCTTAAAGCAGTGCTCTATGTGAAATTATAGGGAAATGCAGGTAACGGATACAGTCTGGGGATAACTTAACCCCTTCACTGATAAGGCTAGGCAGGGATGTCTGAGAGGTGATGCAGGCATCAGAGAACTGATTTTATGAAGTCCATCGAGTGGCAGGAAACATCAGAAGGTTTGGGGATGTTTGCTTGTCTGCAGAGCCTCTCAACTGAACAGGAGCTGCTGCCAAAAGAGAGATTTTGTTCTTCTGCAGCCACCACTACAGCAAATGCACTGAAATTAAGGGTAAAATGTGAGGACTTTGGATAAGGGTACAAGGCGCAAAGGGAAATAGAGTTAGGGCTGGTGTTTGATTTGAACTTAGGGACATGTCAAGGCAAAGACATTTCTGTGGGACATAGAGGTGACACCTCATGGGGATCCAGGAGATGCAGAGTCCAAGAGGTGGCCGGGCAATGTCCTGCTGCTCTGCACAGTGGGGAGTCCCTTCAGATCCTTTCATACCAGGAGCCCCAAGGACCAGTCCTGCTTGTCCAGAGTTGAATTTGGCCTCAAGCCTCCTCAAAACACAGAACAAAAAAGCTGTGTCCTACCTCTCCCTTAATACGTGCCTTGAAGTTATCAGTCTAGGCAGTAACTAAAATTGCTGCTCTCATTCAGTGCATTTTCCTTCTGAGATTCTGCAGTGTTACTGTTTGAGATCAGACATTTCTGCCTAGCGAGCTAAAAAGGGAGCTGCCTTCTGCACCTTTTGTCTACTGAATATATTTGTGACTGCTTCGTTTGGATAACCCATCATCAGACTGTCACCTTCCACCCCCTAGGAGAGTTTTCATCTGTCAAACTTGCTTTGTCCTCAGCCAGTACAGTCTCAGTGAAACCATTTTGGTTCATTGTCATCAGGTGTCTGAGTCATTATCACTGAGAAATATCCACTGACTTTGAACACTCATTGCCTCCTGTGGCTCAGCTTTCAATAAAACCTTTGCTGCTAATTGAATAGGAGGTGTCATCTCGATGACTTTTTGCTAGGACAGTCCAACTGCGCTCTGGGTGAGTTGGCAGAAGCTCATGGCACTGCTCTGAACCTCTTTTAGATGAAATGGAAGTTCCTTTACTCAACTCAAACAGAATTGAATCTATGCCAAAAACATCTGCAGATACCAGACTTGCTTTCTCCACTGGGTTTTGATCAGTCTACCTCTGTTTGACCTTAAACACATCCTACTGGCACTTTCTGGTTTGCCTTCCCAGGCCACAGATGAAGATAACACCGCTTGCTTATCTTGGGGGAAATGGAGTGAAGCCAATTAATAAAGCTATGAAGCTGAGAAGCAGTGGCAGAGCTAAATATCGTTACATAATGAGACCTCATTCACACTAAATGATATGAAAAATGATTTCTTGCAAAGAATTACAAATTGCCATTGCTTTTTTAGCTTAATTGTAGATGCTTGATTCTAATTTGTTATTTGTCATCTCCATGTTAATGAAGACTTTTAGATATAATTACTGCATTTATAGCAAACAACACATTATCATTTCCAATGTTTGCAAAGTGCTGGCTTCTCCAGAAATAAAAAAGCTGAGTAATTATCATTACTGTGGAGCTCTGGGGAACACTCTACAAATAACCACGTCCAGCACCCTCTGCAGAGCACTTCTCTTGCAAGGCTCTTTGTGGAGACGGCTGCTCTCGTTCAGGGAGATGTTCCCCAAGGCCCATTCATTGCTGTGCTGTAGAGGCCATGCGTGATCGAGGTGGATTCATGGGTTTCTGAAAGTGTTGCATCTGAAGCTTGCAAAGGGAAGGTGTGTGCAGGTCAGGACACCCATCATTGCTGTTTTCCAGCTCGGCAGTGCCACGCATGTGATTTCCCTGCCTGCTGAGATAGTGAGTCCCTCACACTGATAGAAGTTTCTGATGTGCCATTTTTGCAGCATCCATCCCTTTTGTCTGTCCCATCCTGTCTATTCAGCCCAGTCTACATGGGGTGACAAAAGGCCACTTCACCTGCAGCACTGAGAAGCTCTGGTGTGCAGGAAGAGGGGAGAGGAGCCCCAGCGTATTGAGCAGAGATGCTGCAGCTGCAATCTCAGAGCTGCTCTGAGTTTGGACCAGTGCTGTGACAAGTCTTATTAGGAGAACAAGAACAAGAAGCCCTTGGCTTTTTAGTCTCAGGTGTTCATGACCCACCGTGTCCCTGTGGCACCAGGGTTATTTAGCTTCCTTTGGCTCTTTTCTCTGTTGTGGTGCTTGCCCCCAAGAATGTCCTCATAGATGCTGTTCTGTTTCCTTTCAGCGACGTTGTGTTGGGCTGAATGAACCAAGTTCTCCTTGCTGTTCCTTGTGAGCGAGTTTTTGCTTTTATATCCTAGTACTGAGACCTGTCCTATCTGGCTTTCCACAGCCCATAAAGAATCTGAATGCAGATCGCAGAGGCAGGTCTGGGACAGCATGCAAAGTGAGCTGTTTTGCAGGTTTGGTAAGAGTTTAGCAGTTGGTATTTGCAAAGCTTTGGGGACATTGCAGTGCTGAGTGTGAGAATGTAATCGTCTGTGTTAAGATGTGTCACAAGATGAGAATCAAAGCCCCCTCCAGCCCCTCAGAACAGTTCAAATTGCTTCTATTTGGCACGTCTCTATGCCCTGGGTTCTTCTACTTTGGAGACTCTGTTTAGCAAGACCTGAGGGATGTCATATAATGTGTTTGAGTGGAATAATCAGTGGACTCTGCTTTGAATTATCCCACTCCCAGCTTGCTTAATGCACAAGGCAGTGTGTAAAATGTGGCAGGACTGACAAGATGTGAGCGCTGCCCAAGTATTAACATTAATCTGTAGGCAGATATCAGCATAGTCTGCCCAATAAAGAGCAATCCCTGCCTGTGACAGCTCCAGCTACCCTGATTTGGGAAGGGTGAACATTGAGGAAACTGGAGAAGACAAGCACTGAAATGCCCTTCTGCTGGCGAGGCACCACTGAAGCCCTTGAGCGGATTTGCAGGTAACATTTAGACCTGCTCAGCTTCTTCAGTCAATGCAAGGTGTCTTGGAGCTGCTAATTCCAAGGCAGCAAAATGGAGAACGTTGTCACTCATCCCATCCTGGTAAGAAAAACACTGCCTGCCCTGCTGTGGTAGTGTCATTGCTAAGGCTTGGGCATGTAGATTTTAGAAAGATGAGTTGATACGAGCAATGAAGGCTCCTTTTTATAGATAGTGAGGCAGCTCATGGGTGGACCAGGGCTGTGTTGGAGGAAGCTGGTCCCGTCCCCATACTACCTGCTTGGTGGCTCCGAGATGGTCACATCTCCGTGTTGTTCCTTGGTTTCTCTGTTTGTAAACCAGGGCCTGCCCATCTTGAGGAACTCTGGCTCTCTAATGTGTCCATACAAAGACATCCTGCTGCTGTTCAGCTGGGAGACTATCACAGCTTCTTGTACAGAAATCTTCAGGACAGAGTGACCCATGGAAGCTCAGGAGTTATCTTGAGAATTGCTGAGAATAAACCACATTGCCCAGTATGGAAAGGAATGACCCAGTAGAAGGTTTGTGAATGAAGAAGAATATATGGCCAGTTGACGTGAACCTGCCTTTGCATCGCTGTATCTGGAGTTTTTTCAGTAGGACTGACCAAACGGCTTGTGAGGTTATTTCCAAGGAGTGCTAGGTGGTCCTGCTGTTTGGGCAGGTCTTGGAGATCTCTGGAGGAAGTGTGCAGGGGGCCAAGCATGGATTTGTTATCACTGCAAACCACTAATATTCAGCACTGGCCTTGCAACGTGAGTTGCAAATTGGTCTGTTATTAGTGACTACCTTGTCATTGAGGTAAGTTTTGGGTCAAGTTGCGGGGATGCCGAGCAGCTTTTGTTGCAGGTTGAGCTACACTGGGTGTCTATTGGGATTCGGTGACTGGGGTGCCCTCTTTGACCCGAGAATGAGGGTGGCAGTGCTCTTGGGCCTGCCCGAAGGACGTCCTCCAGAACAGTGTCAGGTGTCAGGCACCTTCTTCCCTCCTCCTGCGCTCCTGCCACGGAGCCCCTCCTGGGTGGGAGAAGGGCGGCCGCAGCGGGACGCACCGCTCAGCCCCATCCCGGGATGGCATCCCAAGAGGGGGTGTCATTAACTCTCCTCCCTTCCAAAGTTCGCATCTGAAAGGAAGCTGTGACATGGAAGATGTGACATGAATGATTCAGGCGTTTTTGGCCTGAATGAGGCTGCTAAATTTGTCTGTGATAAAAGCTCTTCGTTCTCCCACGCCGCTGTTCTGTGCTCCTGGCCTGCTGGAACAGTGATATAATTTCTGTTCTAATACAGTGGCACTTTATAAATACATCTTGCTGCTGCCAAGAAGTGTCTCTCTATCCAAGTCAGGCTGCTGCTGTCCCAGGAGCTGCCTTTCCCCTGCCCAACTTGGAAGGGACTGGAATTATGAATCAATAGGCAGAACTTTCTGATCACAGGAGACCTCACACCATCTGATCCGACATCGTGCTGCTGGCGTAGGATGAACCCGAGTTCACCCGAGGGCCATGTTGTGACAGAGGAGTGAAGAGTGTAGCATCCCCCAGTGACAGCAGAGGAGCTGGAAGCTTGGAAAAGTGGTACAAGAGATCACAGTGTCAGAAAATTGGACTTTGTAGGGCTGGCTTTGATCCTGTCCTCTGTGCTCTGCTCCTCCGGCAGGCTCTCTGCCACATGCTGCAGGCAAAAACATTTGGACTCTTGTATTGCTGGTACGATGAGGGATGAGCCCTTCGCTTGAAGGGGTCCCAATTTGGCACAGAAATCACCTTAATCAGAGCCTCCTTCCTTTGAAAAATAATTTTAAGACAACTGCCAGGCTGGGTACTTACCAGATGCACTAGGGGTGCAGCACGTTCCCACTTGAGGGGCTGGTTTCTGGTTCATCTGAATTCATCACTGAGACCTTGCTATGAAAGATGGCTTTGGAGGCAGGCGAGGGTCTTTGCTAGAGGGATAAAGCAATTATCCCAATTATCCCTCTATCCCGAAATAACATCATTATGTTATTTGCCAAGAGAGCAGAGAAAGAACTGACAGTGACTCCTGAAAGCTGCTTAGGGGTCTGTCACAGACTCTCTAGAGAATATGAGCACAAAAATAGTTTTCACATCGTGTGACACACATGGATATGTGGGGACAGCTCGGTTCCAGTTGTGAGCAGGGCAAGAAAACAGCAAGAGACCAGGGATAATGCAGGAGATGCCAGGACCTGTAGCTGAATGACTTGTCCATAGCTCAGTGTCCTGTAGGTAGCAGGCAGCCTTTTACTAGGAGAATCACTTTTCTGAATTTTATTTCATCTTAGTCTGTGGTGTAATAACGCATTCTGACGCATCAAAGCCTAAGACTTGATCATATAGTCTGATATTACATGACTCAATAGAATCTATACAGAGGACATTTTCCCCCTGTCAAATACTGTAAATTTAGGGTAGCAACATTAATTCAAAGGGTATTACAGCAAACAGAAGGCATTGTTTAGGCTACCTTGGCCTCATGTGGTATGTCATTACCTCCCTGTCTGCCTCCACAGCGTTCCTGGTGCTCAGAGTCTAACCAGCAATCTCCAGGGTGGTACCCAGTTCTCCTTCTGCCTCTTCTCCAACCTTGTCAGTGCTCTGGTCTCTCAGGAGTGCCTTAATTCCTGGAGCATCTCTGCTGCTTAGGGAGTCAGATCTCACAGCGGCAGAAGCCATTTGAGGGCATCAGGAGTAAGTCCACGGCAAGTGTAAGCATCCTGGATGATCAGTGGATTTGCTACTAGTAAGATTTCTTCTATATTTCTACATGGTTTCTCCTTGTTGCTCTGCACTTTGCTCATTCTAGTTTCTTCTCTCTGGCCTTTTCCTATGGCCCAGGACATTACTGGGCAGTTTTGGGGAAAGTTCCTTCACTTCTCTCACCCGCCTAATGAAACTATTATATTCATGCTCCATTCTCACCATCCAGATTTTGACACAATTGTGGTTTCTCCCCATCAAGATTTTTACACAATTGTGATTTTTACCATAAGCAGTAAATGAGATTTGGCCATTTGCAGCTCAGTTTATAGCTTGCCTGAGTCTTCAGTCAGGTTCATGCTGATCTTAATGGGAAGTTGCTGAGGTAGAATGGATTAATTAAGCGTAATGTCCTTTCGTGGACCCTTTATTAGCATTGCTTATTTATTTATGAACTTAATTATGAAGTTTTAGACTGTCCTACAGTGATTAATATTTGAGTTGCACGAGCTTCCAGAGCATCACATTGACATGGAGATGTTACAGTGTGGGCTACTAAAATGAAGAGTCTCTGCCACAAGCAGCTTGCAGTAGAAGGAAAAAAGACAGACTGAGGGTGAGAAGATGCTCCTGTATTCTGCTCTTAATATTCCCATGATAGAGATGGGAAATGGAAAAACAGAGATTATTTGACTTGCCTGTGGTTATACAGGACAACTTCAAGGCTCTTGAACCACTGTCAGGAACCTTAGGTCTCCATGTGATGCTGCAGTGCAAGCACATCTCATCATGGTGAGGATCAATGGTTGGGTTTTGATGTGAAAGGGATGTGGAATGAGCCTTTTTTGCAAAAAAAAAGCAAATACATTTTCGTTTGTGACTTACATTGGATCGTACTCACTCTGCTGATGTTCACAAGTATTTGCATGAAAATGAGTCTCTGAGATAAATGGATTTTATTCTCGGCGTCTAATCAATGCTCAGGACTTTGTAGTTTAATTACTAGAATTGTTTGCTGAAAACAAAATTCAATATCTATTTTTTCCCTTAAAAGTCAACTCCATCATTTTTATTTCCGACCATTTAGTACTTTATTGATCTTATGCCATTTCATGGCCAGTGTTGCATATTTTTCCAGCTGAAATACGGTTCAATTCTTTAACTGAAAAAATACATCTTTTTTTATGAAATGCAAAAACAGAAAATGCCTTATTTTAGCATTTTTTTCTGAAAAAAAGTTTTATAGTATCACCAGGAAAAAATATCAGAAAATGTATTTGTGCTTTATGAAAGGGCAAGGGCAACAAGTTTTTCAGTGCCTCATTAATACTAGACATAAACTGAAATAGAGAAAAGAGGAAAGAAAAGAATGTAACTGTTGATCCTTCCAAGTGGGTAAGGATGAGGTCTCGGTGAGGAGGATGTGCAAGTTTTTGTGGATTGTGTTTGGGAAGGGCTGGAAGTACCGGAGTGGATAGGAGTGGACAGGGCAGCCTCAGTGCAGAGTGAGCCCTGCTCCCTCTGAAGGGGTAACGTGACCACAGAGATTTTGCAGATACTTGATGGAAATGCAACGAGCCTTGGGTTTACTGCTGTCCTGCTGAAGAAATGAGATGCCCTGAGAGCAGAGAGGATATTCTCTCTGTCTGCAGCTTCTCATGCTTTTTCGCTCCTCCCATCCCAACTACTTGACATTTAGTTTTAATTTGCCAAAATGGTATCTGTCTTTCCCAGATTATAGAAAAGGGTGCTGGGTTATGGAGCAGAAAATAGGCTCTTTGTAAAGAATGAGTGTTGAAAAGTAGTTTAAGACTGATTTCCTTTCCTGCAAGTAGAAAGGGTCAAATTCTACATTCCTGGATCAGGCAAAATCACGGATTGCAGGGAGAGTTGGGCAAGAAAGGTCTAAGGTTGGGTTTGCAAGCACAAAATTCCTGCAACATTTTTGCAGGTTCCCTGAGTTGGTGATGGATGACACAGCTTCCCAAATGCTGCAGAGCTGCTTGGAAGTGCTGTAATTTATTGAGCTTTGTTTTCCCTACTCCCCCTGATGACTTGGGCAGGTTGCAAAGCAAGCAGAGACCTGTGTGACGAGGCAGAGGATTTATGTTCGAGGCCACGTCCTCAACTGCAGTAAATCAGAAAAGTCCAACTGACTCCCTCAGTCTGTTGTAAAGCATTTTAAAAAATCTGTCATTAAGGGATGTTGGGATGTGTTTGCTGCTGAATTCACCCCACTGCAGTGAGCATCTGCCCACGTGTGCAGCTTAGCGTTAAACTTGACTGATCTTCCCTGAAATATTTTAATTGTTTATAACTTTGCCAATTTCTAACTGTTTGCACTGAAATTCCCCCAAAGTTGCCAGGCTTTCTGGTAAACTTTTGGTTCAAATAGTTGAGGTGCTTCAGTGACTGAAGAGAGGAGAAAAAAAGATGCCAAGGGGGCCCTGAGGCTGAACTTTTGTGTGTTTTCAATAGAGATCTTCACCCATCTCTGTGAGACACCCTGTACTTACTGCCAGCCTTGAGATACTAGACCTTGCAGTTACAGCATGTTCACACTGGGAAATGGTTTTTGTATTTCAGGTCTTTTAGGTGCTTTTAAAATACTTCGTTTTCTCTCTTTGGTGCAGTAAGACTCATGTGATGGAGGCTGGACTTGACTCTGATGCAGGGAAAGAAGATGGGAATCAGGCAGCTTCTGTGGACAGTAAATCCCAATATATGTCAACAACAGCGTGTGCCCCCGTCCCTGTTCCTGTGGCTTTTCTGCTTCTCCTTTGTTCTGTCATACTTTGTCTCTGCGTTTTGCATTTACCCTCAGTGAAACTTTCTATTAGGGAACATCCAAGCGGTTTGGCCCAGATCCCTCTCCACTAAGGTAGGCGTCAGAGCTGCCCCCACATCCCTCTGTAGCCAGCCGAGCTGAAGAGCAAAATATTCAGAGAAAAATCCAGACCTGAAATGGGATGAATCACATTTTGCAGATGCCGGTCTCGCTCTCCGTGTCTCTGGGAGCTGCAGGTAGATACATTGCTAATTTAGGCATTTGAGATAAGTGCCTGAAGTTTGATGGGGTAAATCTCAGCCTTGCAAGCATTTTTTTTCCCTTTCATGTAAGTAATGATTCAATGCATTTTACCGACGAGGAGGGTTAGTTACCAGCTGCAGAGCCAGTTAGGATCTGAGACATCCCAATTCCTGCTTATTCTTAGGAACGCTTTGTGTTTGCAATATGGGCACTCTGACTGTATAGCGAATAAAAACTGGTGCTATGGAACTTTTTGGCGTGCAAGAAAGCCCATTAACTAAAGCACCGTGGATTTGCAGCTGCTGGTAAATCCGTGTGTTGCTGTGGGAGCTGTGGCAGCGCAGAGCGGCTCAGGAGGCGCTCCGGGGTGTGTGCTGGAGGCGCTGCTCCTCTTTCCATAAGTGACATTTCCATTCCTTTTCCCAGGGCGCATGTAGGTTTTGTACAGTGTGTGATGCACTAAATGTTTAATCATGCAACATATTGTGACAGCCTATTCACAACACCCTGCGAATGTCTTTTAGGATGCTGAGAAGTTTTCTACCGTAGCCCTGTTTTCACATCTCGTGCCTGTCTGGGATCACTTAGGGAGAAACAAATAGTTCATCCAAGCCAAGAAGTGTTTCCAAGGCCCTGCAGGAGAAATATATTTACAGGGAAGCGCAAGGAGCGGGTGATGAGGTGGGTGTTTGATACAGAGAAGGAGAAATCCAGCCCAGTGCTACAGGGAAGGCAATTTCTGAAGGACTAATGTGGTCAGAAGGGAAGCTAAGAAGCTCCTAACTCCTAACCTTAGCTTCTGCTTTCTGGGTAAGCTTGGCAAGTTCTCCTCACCATCTCCCTTTCCCTCTGAAGATGTTTTGTTAGGTCTTGGGGGGTGATAACACGGAGCCAAGCTTCAGTTTTGTCTGTGCAGAGATGGAAAAGATTATATCCTATGCCGTTATTAAAACTGATTGCACGATAACTGTAGAAGTCAGCTCAGTTGGTTCAAAGTTCACATGACGGATTTTTTTTTCCTGAAAACATAAATGGTAATAGTCAACTTGACATTTGTTTTGCTTGATTTTCTGGCCATTGGAGCCCTTTTTGGGCGGTCACAAGGGGAAATGCATTCATCAAAATTCCCATCAAGTAGAAGTAGTTTTTCTCCTGACGTTAAAAATATTCTGCCTGCCAGCAAAATGCAATTTTCGCTTTTATTTATTTGTGCTAGTAAGTAAATTTGCAATTGTGTTTTTTAAGGAAATGGAGTTGATGCAGCCTGGTGCCATTAACTTGTCAGAGCCAAACAGATGAAGCACAGAGCGTTTTTGCAAAATTGTTCTCTCTAGTCTCATTTAAAAGAAGGTCTTATCTGAAAGCGAAAGGGATGAAATCTGTAATGTAATAGGACATATTGCTTGGTGTCTGCAGACAGATTCAAAGTAATCAGTCTTTTCTTTATTTTCGTGCTTTGATCAGTTTGCTCCTTTGCTCGAACAAGTAATGCAGCCTGGAAATTGTGGGCACCTTTGCAAGGTGAAGGGGGGAACTGGCTCTGGCCGGTTACTTCTCTGGCGTGCACAGCAGAGATAAATGGGTTCTTCACACCACAGGAGCGTCTCATTTTCTCACTGCAGACTATTATGTGAGTAACTATTTGGGCAGGATGGGCGCCATAGAAATTCCAAGGATAAGGGTGAAGTTTCCTCATTTCGACAGCCACCCATTGTGAGCACTAACCAGAAGCAAGACCAAGCCCCAGCCGTTTGATGACCAGGAATGTGGCCAACAGGAGCAGGATATTGGCAGACAAGTGAATCGATTTGTTTTAGGGGGGAAAAAAATGTTGGCAGAGCAGTGCTGAACTGCATCAGCTGCAGGATGCAGTTGGCTGTACGGTGGCAGATACAGAATCTCCTGGCTACAGATTTACAATTTCTGTGTCCTTGCAATGTGTAAAACCAGCCTCTTCCCGTATTAGAACAAATGAGGCCCTGGGAGGAAGTAAAAACTTGTCCTGTTTGGAGGAAGGCGGAACCCGCCCCAGATCTGCCGAGGGATTCGCATTGCACTCACATTTGGTGCTCCACAAGACCTTTTCTTATTGCTCCTTGGATTCATCTGCCTTCACTCTCTGCAGATCATCCAATACAGACCGTTTGCTGTAGACGCCGTCATTTGGTTTTGGGCACAGCCCCTGCAGAAGAGGGGACCTTGGTCCTCAGCAAGGGAGATGACACCAGTGGCTGGGTGCAGGAGGCAGGTCTGGGCACTGTTACGTGGCTCAGCTGTGGTGCTGACTCTAGACAGATGTGAAAGCAATTAACAGAAGCTGTTAGATCACATCTTCCCTGCCGCCAGAGTGTATGGATGGCCAGATAGCTTCTGATTTCTTAAAACGAATCCTTGTGCCATTCTCAGCCTAGTGTGTTTAGAGAATTACAGGTGTGATCGCTGGGTTAGCAGCTTGCTGGAAACTGCAGGTGCCCTGTGGGGAAAATCCATCCGCGCCACGTGGGCACCCGGTGCCACGGCTGGGCCTTCAAGTGGGGCCTCGGGCTCCCCTTGGGAAGAACAGCCGAGAGGCCCAGCAAATAGCCCCCTCGGTCCCGTTTTAGCAGTCTGGAGAAGCGAAGGCTGAGGAGGTCGGGTAGTGACGTGAGGTCCTGCAGGAGTTCAGGGGTAACGTCAACGTTTTGTCCAGGCTGGGTGAACAGAGACTCAGTTCTTTACAATAAAACCGTCCTTCGGTCCCTTTGTCTGTCCTTGGGGTATGCATAGGAACCCGGTGCCACCTTTTCAAAGCTGGTCTCCCTGGCTCTGATGGACAATTATTAAAAAGAGGATGTTAGATGGGCTGACCAGTATCAACATGATGTTTTGGAATCCAGGTATAAGTGCTGGACTGGAAAATACCACTAAATGGGCAGGTGAAAGGGAGAATGTGCCTACTTGGCCATGCAGAAGCAGAAGTATTTGCAGATGGTGATTTTTTAAAAAAAGGAAAGTGATTAAAACCATCTGATAAGATGGAACCTGAAGTGACAAGATAGGGCATCTAGGGGAGGAAGGCTGAGTGGAACTGTGGGATGAGGGCCTGAGTTATTGATTGAAATCCTCACGGGAGGTGAAGCCTTCGCTTTTTCTTATCTAGGAAAGGGAGAGGATGAATGGGAAGTGAGCAGAATTATTAAGCAGGCTTTATCATTGCACTGCAGTGGATAATTAGGCAATTAGGATTATTACAAGTTGTCTAAGCCTGAAGTCCTGAGGATTGTGCTCCTCCTTTCTGAGGGAAGAGCGCTTGGCAGGAGGTTTGATGGTGCCTTATGGAGGGGTGTAAAACCAAAGCTCCTGAAGAGCCTTCAGGGCTGAGGTGAGAACATAAGGGGGTTCAGGAGACCTGAGCAGTAACCAAGAGTTTAGTTTTAGGTAAAGAGTGGTCTGAGCAGCAGCAAGAAATGAGATGAGGAGCAAAGGCCACTGATAGGGATTGGGGGAAGCTGAAAGCTGGGTACAGGGACCCCTTTTTTTCTCGTGGCTCAGGATGCTCAGTAGTGACTGCAAATTAAATCCTGTGTGTGCTCCCTGCAGAGCTCTGGCCTTGGCTGATGTCCCCTGTCCTCACAGGTGGCCTGGTTGTAGTTGGGTGTGCAGGGAGCCCTGACAAACGCCGCCCTTCTGTCCTGCTGGGAATCATGCAGGCTCTGCACTCTCGGAGGAGCTTCCAAGCTGAACTTGGAGGCAGTTTCCAAGCCGCTTTCCCTTTGATTCCCTGACGTAAATTATAACTGAGCACCCTGATTTTAAAGAGAAGCCTGCTGAGAAATTGGGCCTCTTGCCTCAGCTGTCTCGGTCTGTTCATAAAGGGGATGCAAAGCTGTGGACACGGTGGAAAGAAGAGGGACACAGGAACATGTTTTGAGAAGTACCATATTAGAACAGGTTCTTCCCAGGAATGTTTAGCAACATTTCTTTAATCAGTGCCTTGGCCTCCTCATGGCTTTGTGCACATTTTCAAGGAGAAAGCTGAGGAAAGAGACTAAAAATAGCCCAGCGCGTCTGTATCCATCTGAATTCATCCAGGTTGGACTCGGATATTTCATCCGTCTGTGCAGTTCCACGTTCCAGATGTGCTGGCCTGGTAATCTTAAGCTACGTGTTATTTAAAATGAAAATTGCCAACGTGCAGATGTTGTGTAAACCACAGAGGAGGCATCAGGTTCTGCCTGTGATTTGCAGAAGGGCCCTGCACCGGCCTAGCAGCTCCCAGGGAAAACCGGGGTTCAAAACAGGGCCATGGAAGAGAGTTGGGGAGCGACTGGTGCTGCAGGTTCCTTGTGTTAGTCACAGACTAGTCATTAAAATGCCAGGGACAGAGAATCCATCACTGCACGTGTTAGTCATTCCCAACCCCGAGGCTTTTGCGGCTGGTTCGGGACGTTCTGTGATCAGGGAAGGAATAAAAAGGATGTGATAAAAAATACATGGAATAGATTATTTGACACTAATTATTTGCCGGGTGTCATTGGCAAGGCACCCAGTGTTCTCCAAGAGTGCTTCATTTCTATGAGAAAATCCCACCCACAGTGTTCTTCTTCCAGGATCAAGCTGAGCATATTAATTTCTTGAATAATGATGTCTAATTAGAGTCTGCGGTCCAGATCTAATTGATGGCGGCTCTTCAGCATAGATATCCATTCCAACTTGGAAAAAGATTACTGACTCCTGGTGTTGGGTTTGTGCCTGCGTGTAAATAAGTGGCACGACGAGTGCTCGGTTTTAATGACGTGATGATGGTTTGATGGGTCCTCACAAGGGCTACAGCAGGTGGGTGCGTTTGGAAATGTTAAACCCCCTTCTCTCTAATGTGGTGCTTGGCCTCCTGGCAGAGATTTCTATGTGAGGACAGGCACCACAGGGAGCTTTGGAGGCTCCTGGTCCTTCCTGGGATGTTGGTGGCAGGTGACCAGAAGCCAAAAGCCACCTGGATAGTGTGTTGAAGTGTGAGGAACTCGTCCTAAAACCAGATTTAAATGGCAACAGGACCTCAGAAACATAACACCCCCTAATTTCCTTCTCCTAAACAGCAATGTGGATGTGGACAGGTGAAGGGGTCAGATTTCCTGTAGTTTGGATGTATGGGGAAGGTGTCTGACGTGCTCTGCTTGCTGAAAACAGTCAGTTTTAATAACAGGCAAGTGCATTGATAGCAAGTGAATGCTGTGGGTCCTGCCAGACAAACTGCTCCTGTTTCATGGCGCAGAAGGGATTGAAGCCACTATCCGTGTTCTTTGAAAGCAGGTAGTGGGATATTATTAGATCATCCCCCCCGTGCAGATAGCAGCCGCTGCACGGGAGTTGTCAGGGAAGCTCTGAAGTTAATTGCTGCTCGGGAGGCGCCGCCGCTCGGCTGCGCCAAAGTGGGTCAGCTATTGATGAGATCACCAATGCCATGAAATTCTTATGAAAGATGTGTAAAAATAGCCTCTGTGCCTCGCTCGCTTCGGGGGCAGCTGCGCATCGCAGCGTCTTTCACCGTCTTTCACCGGCACTGATGCACGGAGGTGTTGGCGCCTGCGCGTGGAGGGCATCGCTCAAGAGCCTCCGAACTCCCCCCGATCCTGTGGCTCTTGTTGGATAGCTGAGTGTGGCCACTCATCGTGGAGACCTGCAGTGAAGCACAGCTAAAAAATGAGAGCAATATTTGGGCTTTTAAGTGGAATTTTCCCCAGCAGCGGTGTTGTCTGTTGTCTGAAACGGGTGACCCTGCATGTTTGCTCTTTGTTGCTTCGCTCTTTTGGATGGTGCTGCATTGCTGATAAGCTAAAGGTGACTATTCAAGTCACGTCAGACTTGTTAAAATGTTGTCGTTTAGTCCCTTCCAATCTTAAACATTCTATGATTCTAATTCAGTGATGCTGACAAGGTCTGAGTTGAGTCTTGTAATACCCAACTGCTGCTACTGTCTGTATTTTATCTGGGACATAAAAAAACAATTTACGAAGGCACCAGGGCTGCACCCAACTCACTCACAGTAGCGTTTTTATTTCAGAAGGTGCACCTATAGGTGCCGAAAAACAGACTCTAATACTGCTGACAAAAGCATTGAAATGAGCTCCTGGAAGAAGGTACCTTTGGAAACCTGGTCTCAATCTGTAAAGGGGTGTGATGCACTTGGGACTTAGTCTGTCCTGGGCAAAATGAACTTTCAGAAAGACACTAAAGCATCTGAGCTTCCTCTCACACCTGTAGCATTATCGTGATGGAAAAGCTGGGATGCATGGCCATGGCTTAAAATACTTTTGTTGAACCTTAATAAAAATAGCCTTTTGCTGTTCTGTTGCCTCCTAGCTCTGGTAGGACATTCACTAAAACAACAGCTGTATCCTAAAGGATGAGTGTTCGGCCTTCTGTGCAATGCAGACAAACACAAAGTTGCCTGTGGAATTCATGAACAAAGCACCTGCTGCTAATCATTTGCATTTCATCTCAAAATACATGCTATGGAAGGCTTTTAATTCTGGAGCATCATATTTGAGAATGTAAAGAAGATGAGGCCAAACTCTTGTGGGTGGTGGCCAGTGGCAGGCCAAGGGGCAGTGGGGACCAGCTGAACCGCAGGCAGCTCCATGTGGCCGTGAGGAAGAACTTGTTTGGTGGGAGGGTGCCCGAGCCCTGGCCCAGGCTGCCCAGGGAGGCTGCGGAGGCTCCTGCTCTG
>JAVCKT010049062.1:0-16957 GCA_032273925.1 Rhynchotus rufescens
TGTCATCTATCAACTGAGCTTGCAGCTTCATCTAAAAAAAAAGTATCAAGCTCATAAATTTTCCACAAATTTACCTGAGTTAGTATTAATTTTACACTCTTTTCAGTGTATGTTAACATACTCCCACTTGGACAAGACAATGCAGCTCCCACGCTAAAGCCCGGCTTTCCTGGTGCATGTGGCTGGCCCACCATCCTTTCCCTGGAGGGAGCAGCGGGCAGTCCCTGTAGCAGCTCAAGGAGCTGGATATTTCTGCACACTGCAGAGGGTCAAGCTGCTGCTGCCGGGAGGAGCCAGGGCCCTTGTGGTGCAGCACTGCCCAGCACCAGCCCTTGGCTCTTCCCTCGCCGGCAGCTTCAGGACGGCAGGCCAGTCCCCCTCCCTCCAGCTGCAGATCCGGCCGGCTGCCTAGCGGCTCTTCATCCAAAACAAAAGCTGGATCCTGCTCTTAAGCCTGTGCTGTTCAGTATTAGGTCATCGCACATAATCTAATAAAATAGAGACATAACACTGGTGTCATTTTCTGGTCTCTGAGAGTTCCCCAGAAGAAAAATCCCTGGGGCGGGAGGAGGCGTAAGCAGCAGTAGGGAGCTCAGGGCTCTCCGGGCAGCTTTTTCAAGCCCTTCCTCATGCACTTTATTTGGCCCCGCTGACATTCACGGTTGCTGTGCAATGTGCTGAGTTACGGCACAGGGATCTGTTTCATTCCAAACCTGTGGGAAGAGCTACATTCTCCTCCAGATAATGGATGTGGCTATCTAATTAAAATACTTGCTGGTTTTACAATCTTATTTACAGTTATACCGTTCCTATCTAGTAATGGACTGACTCAAGTGCTCTCTTCTGTTTGTCCCTGCCACAAAAATCTCAGCTTCTACAGCCCCTACCCAGTGATCAGGACAATCACACCCATGGGACAGAATCTTGCTGCTTTTAAACAAGAGCTATAGCTGCCTCCTCTTTGTACTCTTTTGTGATCTCAAATGTTCCACTTCAATTACTTTTCTAATAGCTGTTCCAAATACTACTTTTTTCCCCCCAAAAAAAGTTTAGTGCAATGCTCTTTAGGGTACACATTTCCATAATAAAATGATAAATTACGGATAGCCCTTGCCATCACAGTCTAAAGATCTAAGTTTCTAAAGACCAAAGGCACTTGTGAGGTGAAACACAGAGAGAGACTGATTATTATCCAATCCTAATAAGTTAAATCAAAAGGATTTATGTAGAAAAAATAAAGGTGATTTTTATATGTTTGGAACTTACCACAGATACACAGACATATAGATATACCAAATGAATACACACCTAGAGTTTAATAGACAGCATGGGGAAGCATTCTGAGTTATGGGTGGTGCTGTGCAAAGCGCTACTCCAGGTTGCTTTTAAACCTACAAATCTCCTATAGAGCTGTATTCAACAGCTGAGTACCTGACTCAGTGACTCAGAGAGCCTCCGGCAACGCTGTGATCTTAAGTAATTCAGAAAGAAATTGGCTGGAACTGTCCTTAGAATTTTATGACAACTGAAAATAAAGATAGCATTAAGGACAAGGATACTGCTGAGAAGGACCAGTGACTGCCTCAGTTACGCTGCTCTGAGATTTTTAGTTATCATTATAGCTTACATTTTGAACTTCTGCACATGCAGAACTTCTCATATATGTGTATGCACAAGCCTAAGTATATATATGTCAGTTATAATCTTGATGAGTGGAAACCATACATTTAATTTCATTTATGCTTAACGCCTCTGTAAACAAAAGTCAGATCTCCATGGGCACTGGTAACACTATCACTGCCAAATGCATATGTTGTCTTTCAACGCTATAAAGAAAAGCCATTTTCTTTCATTTTAGAGATGAAAAGATTTGTACAAACATACCAAGCAACTATTTCCTAGCTAAAGCCTTTCTGCAACTATTCATAAATTCATTAAAGTTCCCAGTGTCAGTTCATGTCATAATTGATGTTGATACTTTCATATAAAGTTTCCTCTGACTCCAACAAAAGTATAGTTTTCCTGAATGTACAGTTAGCAATCACAGTTAGCAATGCACAGGGTAATTATTATCTATGTTTCCCCTGCCTTGAAAATCAAAACATGTCTTCAGTTCTAGATTACACACAGGCGCACACACACACACATATATACACACACATACACACGTATTTTTATATATATATATATACACACACACACACACACACATATATATATATATAAAATCAGAATTCTGCAATCTTCTTGCTCTTTTTCAGCTCATTTTTACAGAGCAAAATTCCTGCTCCTCTAGGTCCTCAGAGTGCCCAGCCCCAGCTAGGTTCAGTTTCAGTCTCTCTTGAGCAAAACCAAACACTTCCAAGCCGTGTCTGGTGGTTTCCTCCACTACTCTCCAGCAAGAAAGAGTTCAAAGGCAGAGCAGCCTGCCTGTAAGAAGTCACTTAAAGCAACATACAGAAGATGAGAGTTAACTTTTTCCCTGGCCATTCTGAGCTTAAAAGCAAATTCAACATATGTAACATGATTACCCAGTGTGGTAGGGAAGCTGCCATTAAATATTTGGGTTTTTTTTTTTAATGTTCTGCTCATTTTGAAGCATATAGTGAGTCTCTTACAGCAGCTCCTCTCCAGAGCTGCTGAGCTGCAGTCAGAGACCTTCCTTGTTCTGTACAAGCCAGATCAACTATAAAAAGAGCAACGACGCTGTGAAATATCTGCAACAAGGACTAATCTGACAGTCATATATCACACACATCGTGTTCCTGAAGGTAGATTTCTGCTTCAAGATGGAAAAGAATAAGATCTCAAGAATTCTACATTAAGAACAGGAGATTCATGAGGACCTCAAGGACATCAAAAGCTAATCAAAGGTACCACAGAAAGGGAGCATATGCCTGGAGTATATGAACGCACATCATGCACCTGAGCAGTACATTAGCACACATACCACTTGGGGCAGCATTTGTTTCCTTGATAACTAACAGCCACAGACTTCTTAAGTAAGTAACATTCCTCACCTTCAACTATTATCTACAGTCGTTTCTTTCTCAAGTGTTCAAGATAACATAAAGTTTATAAATTGACTAAAAGAATAACAAACGTAGGTAAGAACTGCAGGGAGGCTAAGAGATGAAAGAATGCAAAGTACTAGGTTGGACGTGCTTTCTTTTCAAGAAAGAACCTTCATTAGCTTCAGCTGGGACAGGACAGACAGACTTTGGGAACAGACATGTTTTCCACATACCACCACCAGGTGATACCTGGAAGGTGACACCACCTGGCCAAGACAGCTCAAACTGTGCAGCTCAGCTGTCCTATTCCTACCAGGCTGCAGGAAACTCCAGTTTAATCTAATCTTGCATCTTCATCTCTTTATGAGGAAAACAAAGATATTATTGGAGCTTATTTTAGAATCAAATCAAATGTTTTACAAGTTTATAAAAACCTATTTAAAATGATCATGTTACCAAAATAATTTCCCTGTCCCTAAACGAAAGACCAAGATAGATATGCTCTACATATTTTCCTAATCACACAACAAGATGTCTCAATTACGTTTCAGAATACTGAGGTTTTTAAGTTATTTTTCGTACTAGCAGGTATGCCAGAATATGAATGCTTGAGGATTTGGTTGTTTTTTTAAAATTCAGTCTAATCAAATCATTCATGCAAAAAGAAAACCTCAAGTCAACAATGTGATGAAAGGGTGACTGTAAAAAATGGATAAGCTAACTTTGTCTTTAAAAAAAAAGCTTTTTTTAAAATAACATTTGTCTTTTTAAAAGCATCATATGTAAAAATAAAAGCAGAAATAACCACAGAAAGCTGTCTGCAATTCTGTGAACTGCCTTGTATCTTTAAATGTAGCATTTACCATAGATAATGAATTCAACAGACCACACTTTACAGCTGTGTGCCACATTCCACTCATTCAGGAAACTCTGCAAATGACAGAAGATTGTATGACTACAAATGTCAATGTCACTGGTCCCCGAGTTATCTAAAATGAACAGTTTCAGCAGCATTTATTAAGCCATAAGAAGGGATTTAGTTATGAAGTTATGGAAAGGGGGCAGCGATAGCTCATGTGTTCCTCCTGCAGCACCATGGTTCCTTTTTAAAGGCAGGTCATTTCTTTTTTCGACATAATTCATTGCCTGTGATCATTACACTGAAGGAATAGAGACTTTTCTAGCAGTTGTATCATCACCAGTACCCATTACATACAACCCCCTGCTGTTATCCCACCTTTTGAAGAAAATAGGGACTTTAAACATGCCTGCTTTGAAAATAGGAATCATGTAGCTATGTCTGGGGAACACTCAGTGAAACAGGACACCCTCTCATTTGGTTGTGCAAGACAAAGCTTTTTAGGTACCTTCAGCTGTAAATAACTGGATGCATTCAGCTTTGTACAAGCAGCACACCACATCCCAGCGAGCAGAACAGCTATGGTGTGATCCCTGGCTGCACGACCTGCACACGTGTCTCCTGTCCTTGGTCCCCGCTTTCCCACCACAGGGTGGACAAGCACCCAGTCACACAATGTGCGGGGCCACCCAGCCGCAGGAAGGAGGAGGGAGCAGGACAGTCTGCAACTCGCCTGGCTCTCTGCCCCGCCTCTGCTTACGACTGAAGCGCCTCAGGAAGGTGAAGAGACACAATAACAGAGGGAAAATAGGCAAAACAACTAATTTAAATACATTCTGTGAAAAGGGAGGTTTCCTAGAGGTTGAAGTGAAAGGATTCACTATAGATCTATATGTCTAGGAAACAGAACTCCAAGGTCACTCCAAATTAAGGTCATTATCCACTGAATATTGCCATCACAACCTACTAACAAAAGCTCACGAACTAGGAGCCACTAATCAAGCTGAAGTTAACCAATGAAAAACAAACTGTTCTTACAAACGTGGGATATGGAAAAGTCAGTCTGGTCAATCTAGGTTAATGCAGAACTGCCCATTACAGCATTACTTTGCAAACACACGATCCTATTTAACTTAAAAGATCTGACTGATACAATTTCTGATATTTTATAAGAAACATTTCCAGAGAAAACAATTTCAATGCACAGCTACACTGACACCTAGTTTATATTTTCTTCATTTCATCCTGTTATCACTTTGCTTCGTTGACCTCATTTCACCACAAAGCCAGCAAGACTGCTTTTGTTTTCCTCATTAATCATCCTGCCTTTCCTTTGATCCTTTTGATACCTTCTTCTTAACTCCTTTGATTCCGTCAACATCTTTTCACAACAGGTACCTCACACTGACTGCAATCCAAGTAAATGTAAGTATATTCCAGAGAGGCATATTATAAAGAGGGAAGAAATCCCTCTCCTCCTCCTTTTTTTTTTTCTCTTCCCTTGATCCATAGATTATTTTTGCAAATTAAACTGCTATTGGTCATCTTGCATTGCTACCTCAACCTCAATTCTTATATATTCTCACAGTTCTTGTATTTTCTGAATATATTTCTGCTCGGAGAAATATATTGCTTCTGCACCAGTCAACTATCAGTTTTAAAAATACTTCACAAAATCATGTCAATGACGGCAAATGATACTGCTTGCAGATGCCTTATTCTATAAAATTGTGTGTATGTGCATTTATAAGACTAGAAACACAACTCAAAAATTATGCAATGAGTTTATTATAATCATATTAAGTAGTATAACATAGCATAGACAGTACTTATATCTTATAATAAATTTGTTTTAGATATGACTTATGAAATATTTCATATTTTTTCATGTTAAATACGTAAATAGTCAAGTTTTAAACACTAGCTACCTTGTGCTGGAACAAACAGATGCTTTGGCAGTGCATTTTCCAACTGAACTGAGTAAAAGCACTAGTACACAGACAAATAAGTGAAAGGGAGCCAAAATGACTGCTCTCTAAAGGCAGAAACTCATTTAACCATACGAAAAAAACATCATCATTAGGGAAACTAGTTTATCTTCTGTTTCTGAAAGACTATAATAAATAACAGATACAACTACAGCGTGGGCCTCGTCCAGGAAATCTGTGCGGTCTCTTGGACCACACACTCCTTCTAGAAAGTCTCCCACAGCAACAATGAGGCAGCTAACCCACCCAGAGCCACCCCTGGATCACTTACACATGGCCAGGGCAACACAGACACTCAGCAAACAGCTCCCTGCCCCTGGGGACTGCGGCCACTTTCAGGCTGCAGTGTGCCCATCTCCGCGGCATGTGAGGGGCAAGGGGGGCTAGAGACCCCTGCACAGACTGCACTTCCCCAAATGTTTCCAGTGCAGGAACAGATTCATCTCGAGACTAAGCCTTATGTTGACTGCTTCATTTATTTTTTTAGCTGCAACACACTGAAGCCTTCAGAAAGGCAGCCACAGCCTTTCTGACCATGGGAAGTGGGTGCTGACAGACGTGTTCCAGCCTGGAAGATACTGAGCACTGTACACAAATACCCAAACGCCTCTGAAAAGGAAGAGGAAAACAAGTATTTCTTAATCATGTTAAATTAGAGGAGAAGGAATCTGAAATTTTTCACTCAGTGGTTGCTTTTCCTCTAACTGGCAATACAGTATTACTGTATGCCACGAAACTGCCCTTTCTAAAAACTGTACTTACACTAGCTCCAAAACAAAGCAGGAATCAACTCAAAAAATTGGCTCTCAGCTGGGTCGTGATCCCTACCATGAGGGATGGACCGGATACTGAATCGTCTATTCCACTGCAGGAGAATGAAAACTTCAGGGGAAAAGAGAAAAACAAACAAACAAACAAACAAAGCTTTTGCAGCATAGACAGGTTTGGGCTGGCTATATCTATATATTTGCTCCTTTAAATCTTGATCTTGGTCACACCAAAAATAAAAAAGCCAACAACCCAAATATAAAGTATGCATGAAAAAAGGTTCACTAGGCTTAAAATAATTGCAATACAAAAAACCAATTAAGATTCACCAGCCTCTATTCATTGCTTTCTGGGCTGATAAACAAAGACTATTACTACATTACTCTGCCATTAATACAGTCCCAGCATGCACGTGTTAAACTCAAGAAATATTTAATTTGAATTAGTTAAAATGAGTTACGAGAATACACAACTCATCTGGTATCAAACAATTTACAGTTGTATGCAAAACCAAGATGTTAGTCTATAGCAATAATGTCCTTATGAAGTTGACAGTTATGAACAGCAGACAGAAGCAGTAGGTAGAAATATTTATTATTTTTGAAGAAGACAGTAATTTCAGTGTAAGACCAGCAAATAAACTACTACTTTAATTTGGTAATGAAATAAACAGAGATTACGAGTTATTTCTCACAAGTGAAACAGAGATGTCCATATCTATCCAAATATAATAGAGAGTCTACACCCTGAAAAATGAAACTTACAGAAAAAATACTAAGGAGAAAGAAAAGGAGAAGTGTGAGACTTTTGCAAAGAAGTAGAAGTCCAGATTTAGGAGTCCCAATGTGAAGCCCTTGCATTCAGCCTCACAGTCATTCTGAACATAGATCCTTTCTCCTCTTCATGATGAAAATGCCCTGCATGCAGGGTTGTTCTGGTCAACACTTGTGAGTATGAAGTCTACACTTATTTGCTGTTATTTAATGTGATGTTTCAGCTATTTTTATTACCTATGGCTACTACAAATAACAACTTGACCCTACTTTACCTGTTTCCTCTCTGAATAAGGGGATACATATGGAGTTTTGAGCTTCTGAGGTTTTGAAAGAAACAATAGGAAAATAATTTTAAAAGCAAAACAAGGCTTTCTAAAAAAAAAAAAAAAGAAGTTTTATATATATAATCCAACATACCAAAAGTGTTTAACAGCTTTTTTTCTTGATGAAAATATGGTCTGTTTATATAAAGATTTAGTAGGAGAATCACTATCATAGACACCAAAGCTTAGTTTAATTATCAATCACATTGTTTGACTGAATAATTGATAAAGGGCAATTTCCTCCCATCATCTCCAGAGCATAAGCTCCTCAGCTGTATTCTCTGATTCTCTGGCAAAGAACTTTGTATTATTCACCAGCTAACAGGTAGAAGGGTAGATATTTAAGCAGCAGCTTATTTATACCTGACATATCTCTCAGAAATATAGTCAGTCAATGACCCATGTTATTTAGCTAAACTTTCCTCTGCCCAGAGAAGTGTTTCTCTCCAACAGAAGAACTGGACCATTTTCTTTTCTGAACAGAAAACTTGATCTTCTTACATCAGTTCAGAAATACACAGCTGTTATATTGCTGAGTCTGACTAACTGTGCTTGGCATGACTTTAATAAAACTTCAGAGAACTGAACTGTATGCGCTATGTGCAAATACATTACCAGCTCCAATATTTACAGGTATCAAATGATGGCATTTGAACATAAGGCTACTTCTAAGGCTTGTTGAGGTTTATTCTTAAGGGATTCAAAACCAACTCTGTTGTTGTAATATTAACTAACATTCACACAATGTGCATAGATCAAAGTTGTGCAGAGATAGCCATTCTGCCTACTACATATATAAATATATTTGTGTGTGTGTGTGTGCGCGTATATATATATATATAAAACAATAACAAAATAGTTACAGTCCTGCCTTCCCAGCCTCCAAGGCCACCTACTTCAAGAGAGCTCACTGCAGGGCAAACTAAACAGGGTCCTAGTATGATCAGCCTACTACAGAAGCAGATGCAGGACCAGACTCCAAAGACGCTGGAAAGGAACTTCATAATACATGAATGATTCATTTCATTTTAATCCTCTCTCCAGTGCATCAGCCCAGCTAATGTGGGAATTCACCTCCTGTTAACAGAGATGGTGCACAAGATGAGGCAGTATTTGCTACAAAAAAGTTCTTTGGCAGTACAATTACTGCATACACATTCCATCTCCAGGCAAAGCCCCTTTTCCCTGTGCCTCACATTACACAGAAATGGAGGATAAAAATGTTTATGTTGTATTTCAAGTGCAGAAGAAACAGGCAGGTGGTAAGTCACGAAGCAGCCTGCAGATACAAGCTAGAGCAAAAAGCACTGTTAATTTAACCCTGATTGCCATTCTGAAACAAACAAACAAACAAAACAGAGCCAAAGCACGCTAAATATATCAGTACACGGCAGAAAAGTAAAGAACGTATGTGCAGCACAGCTCTGTGGTGATCAAGGGCAGCTTCCCCCCTGGCACACGCGCCTCCGCTCCGGTCCCCAGGCAGCCCCGAGCCGCCGCAGAGCAGCCGTGGGCAGGGGCCGCGCGATGCCGGGACCGCGCGCACGCTGCGCCCGCTGCGCCCAGGCGCCCAGCACCCGGCCTGGCACCGGCAGGGCCGCGCACATGAGCACTAGCCAACATATATCAAAAAACCCTTCGGTACCAAGTGACATTGGAGCCGACAAGATGCGTATATGCTAGATCTTTGCACCGTGTGACTATGCATTTTGGTCTGCTTGTAAGTACCCTAAAGATTTCCTGTGGAATTAATACACAATATTATTCTAGAGAATCAGTGTCTGTAGAGGAGTTAGTAGCACAGAACCCTTGTCCTTCTCCATTTCTCTGTCCCTGTTGAGATCCGAGAACTTTCTGAGAGCCTTTTCTTTCTAACTCTGCAGGGAATATTGCATATTTTATGTTCACGTCACTGAGTAAAATGCATCTATAATAGAAGGATGAGGGAAAAGAAGAGAAACTTACATATTAAATAAAATTTCACTCAAGTGTTAGAGAAAACAAATCGGCAAGCCCAGTTAGGATTACAGGCAAAGCTGTTTGGCTTCCCTAAATGAGACAATGTGTATTATCTCATCTGGCAGCTTAGCATGACTGAAATGAAACATAATTTGTAGTTGATGCCAACTGGCAGGACACAGCTCATGACAATGTTGAGTTTTTGCTTTTGTTTGTTTGTTTGTTTTTTAATGTTCTTCTGTCTTAAATTATAAAGAAAAATGAATAGCATGCTTTTGGCCTATAAAGTGCAAGATCTGCAGATGCTAGCACAAACTGCTAACTCACAGAACAGTCTCTTGAGTTTTTATGATTTAAGAGAAAAAAAAAAAAACCTGTAAGAGCCATTCTGGATCAAATCTTCTGCCCAGTACCCCTGTCTCCAAGAACAGCCAAGCCAAAAGCAGATGTCTGGGGAAGAGGATAAGAATAGTGCAAGCATTTAGTCATAATTCCCCAAATAATCTCCAGTCTCCAACAGTTTGCAGTTCAGGGACTTTCAAAGCCAGAGGTCAAGCTGATGTATTTAATAATCCTCCATGGACCTTTTCTTCCATTCATTTTGTCCAGTCTCCCTTTGAATCAGTATAAATTTTTACCATCTCCAACATCCTATGCAGTTCCACAACTTATTGATACGTGTGTTTGAAGAACCTCATCTTTCTGTCCTTCTGAGCTTGACTCCTGCCATTTTCATTTCCATGCATATTACTTGACATACTGGAAGAAACGATGAAAGACTGACTGATTCCTAGCAATCTAGCCAGGCCACTCAAAATTTTACAAAACTATCATCGTATCTCCAGTTGTCTCTTTTCCTCATCAACTTAACTTGCTTTATATGGAAAGTGTTACACTTCTCTGGATATCTTCTGATTTTAATACATGCTTTTTGAGATGGTGGTTCAGGATATGGCAGCCAAGCAGTAGGTGGATTCAAATGGATTTACCATGGATTCACACAGTGGATTTGTTTTGTATTCTTTAATGGAAAAAAAATATATCAAAAATCCCAGACTGCTAACATTCAGCTTGCTTTCCTGACTGTCATGAACTGCTTATTATAAAGGTAAGATTTTATATCCCAGTGATAAGGCAGGTCAGAACGCACAGCTTTACATGAAAAGGTAAGTCTGTTCTGTCCCCCAATACATCACCATTTTTTTCTATCAACACTGAGCTGCATATAATGTTTTACTGCACGTTACTTGATCTTGTAAGGTACTTCTATAGATGCACATATTTATTAGCTACATGACACCGCAGCAACTCTACACAACAGGCCATTTATTTCTACTGTCTATATTTTACTTTCTAGTCCATGCAAGACATGTTTTTCCCCCCAGAAAAACTCACTTAAGTCTTTTTGAAATTTAAGAAGATTAAAAATCAACTTGATCTCTGTTACCTCTGTGCTTCTAGGTTTATGAAGCATGACTGGCCCTTAAGAAGCTCATGCTATCTCTTTCCCTGTATCTCATATTTTATATATGTTTCCACTAAGTCTCCTCTTTGGTATATTTGCCTATTACAGACATGTGGCATACTGGTCTGTAGTTCTCCCAAAGCTCCCTGGAATTCTTTCACAACTGCCAGTCCATTTGCCACTAACAAAGTGTCTTAAAGGAGGGCTCAGCCCGTCTAGCAGTTAGTTCATTTCTGAGTTGCTTTAGAACTCCTGGGCGAACACCATCTGAATTGGGCAATATGGTATTGTTCATTTTTGTCAGTTCTTCTGCATCTCCTGCCAGGATTTCAATTTGAGACAGATCCTCTAATTAATCTCCCATTAAAAAAAAAAAAAAAAAAAAAAACCCTCAAGAACTCCAGTGGAGAAGCCTCCATTAATTTCTTCCACAGTGAACAGAAAAGCAGAAAATAAACTTATCCTTTCTACTACAGTCTTACCTTCTTTGAATGTTCCTTTTATTCCTTGATAATCTGTTGGCCTGTAGGGCCAACTGGCAGACTCCCTCGTCCTTGAGGTGTCTAAAGAACAATTTACTATTAATTTTTATTTTTTCTCAGGTTAATCCTCAAATACTTTTTAAAATCTACCTTCCTGTGTTTGTAATGCCTGTTTAATTTGCCTGAGTGTATCTTTTCTATTTTTCTGTCAGACACAACTTGTACTCTCTTCAACTACAGGTATTATTCCTGAAATTGCATTTTTCAATGAGCAACAATTAAACAATAGCTGAGAATTAATATTAGTGAAACAAACAAGGATCAAAGTCAGTATTTTCTATGAACAAAAAAACCTACCTCCATCACTTGTAAATTAACTTAAATACTTGAAAAGAAATGAGGCTTCCCTCCAAGCATTAACATTTGCATGAATTGCTTTCTCCAGTCTGCAGTCACTGGGAGTCACAGTAAATTTTCTTTTCTTTTTTTTTTCCCCCCCAGATTTCCATCTCTCTCTGTCCAAGACTGAAGCTGAATGAGTTACTATGTTGTACAGCAGCAATAAGAAAGGTATGAATTGGACAACTGGGAAAGAAAACTTCTTCACTGGAAGATGACGTAAGGGAGACTGGTGAGTTTCCCAAGAACAACTCAGTCATGACAGATACAGGTGATCCTAATCTGAGGCAGAGGATTGGCCTAGATGACTCCATGAGTCCTCTTTCCGTCCTATCTATCATCTTGTCCCCAGGACCTGAGGCTGAATCTCCACTTGTAATTTCCAGGGATTTAACAAGAAAGTTACATGGCCATCATGGGGAATGAGGTTGCAAGTAATTTGCTCACACAAGAACTACTCACCCAGACCCTCTCCCTGCCCATATCTGAAAAGCTTGTAGGAAGAAAGGCTCAGAGCTAGATAAATTGTGCTGACAGCGTGGACCTCTCTGACCTTTTCCAGGCCTTCAGGAAACATGGCTTAGGAGCAGATGCGTCCTATGCATGCAGAGTACAGTGGCTATGTACATACCCATATATGTACAGAGGTACCCTGATGCATCCTGCTCATTCACTGGGAAGGTCCTGCAACAGAAAAACGACACGAACGCTGCTGATACAGGCACCCTGAGCACCCACAGGTCGGGCTGTCTCTCGGGCTGCCCTCTCTTTTAAACTTTCACCATTCCACTCTAACACGTCCCTTGCTTGCACTGGGCAGAGTCAAGAAGAACTGGATATTTCAGTACTCCAAATTCGGTTGCGATGAAAGGCAAGCTCTAATTCACGCTGTCGGGGCTGTCATGGAATGTGCTTTGGGTCACACAGATATAAAGATTGGTTGAAGGTAATTACACGGATTTTATGCAGTCATGATCATGACTAATGACTAAATAAACATGTATGTGCAACACAAACCTCATAGTTATTTCTGCAAGCTGGCAGCCTCTGCTAAATTATCTAGCACCTCAACAGAGCAATCAGCTGGGCAGTCAGTGGAAAATCTTGCACTCTAGCTGTCTGGCATGTACAAGCAGCTTAAAGAAAACCTAAAACAGAGAAAAATTAGATCACTGTCAACTCTGGAAAGGTAAACCACAGCAGACCATCCCCATGCTGAAAAAAATCAATACGGGATTACTATAGAAGTATTAAAAAGAGAATGACAAAAAGAGAAGAGATTCTCTTTGCATAAATGCAATAAAAATGTTGCATAAACTTTCTACTGAGCATAAAATTATAATTTAATCATTATGCTAAATTTGGCCCACAACTTCCTGTTGAAATTGTAAGTTAAAACAAATCTTTAAATATAGAAACATATCCACAAATACACAACAACTTAAAATTCAAATATATGCAATGAACTCCAACATATAAAAACCACACAAGAATACATTGCCTTACGTAGAATCACAGTTACATTTGAAATTCCCTTTTCTGCAAGTCAGTTTTCAATTAGAATGTTCCTATAAACTTTAAATTATTCACATTTAGCTGTGAGAATGACGGTCAGGTGTCACCAGGGGCCTATTCTGTTCTAAAATAAAGCAGTAACTTCTATTGTCATCATAATTATGAACATTTCCTGCCTTGTTTACTTCATAAAACAAGAGACTGAGAGGGCTATAGTATTTGTATAAGGTCCAGTAAAACATTAAAGTCAGAATCCAATGCATACCACCCATAAATATTAAATATACATATGCAAAAAGTAGGAATATTACGTATTTCTTGGGAGACAAAGGGCTACTTTCTGAAATTTTGTACAGATCTTACTCTTAAACTCCACACTGGCAACACATTTTCTTCTCATCTACAACACCTTATATTTTGTGTGCGCCTTACTGCAGGAACAGTGACATATACATTAGCTCTGCACATAGTCTAGTTATTTCATTTTTCAGGAAGAAACCACCATATATGAACTCTATGTTTTGCTACAGATTTCCTGCCCCCAAATTTCTGTTTGCAGCACATGCTAAGAGACATAGACAAGAGTATGTAACCATTAACATAAAGGTTCCCTCAAATGCATTTGCCAGCAGATAAAAATTGTGCATTAGCACCACCGTGCACTTCACTAGGGGTTAGTTTCAGAGAAATGAAAATTCTTTACTAACACTGAGAAATGAAAGCTCAACACAAACTCTGAAAAAAATATTTTCTGTGATCCCAGATGCAAACCTCGCAACCAACAATTCACTGACCTATGTAAACTGATTTAGCTTTCAGATAATTTACTGGTGAATACTATTACAAAATCCATAAACACAGATGGCACCAGCTGGCACCCCATCTGCAATCTCAAGTGAAGATCAAATATGGAGAGTGAATTTATGCTACCACATCACAAGTGATTCTTCCCAAACAAGTTTAAGGGATTATAACTCAAAGCTCAAGGAAGGAAGGAAGAAAATTATGTCACAGCTCCCCAGCGCCTCATCTGCCTGCAGTGGGGCACTTTTGTTCCACTGTTTGAATGAAGTTGGCTTAAAAAAACGCATGATTTTTAATAAACCAGCACATGGTTCAGTTCACACCAGGTCTAAGTTATAATTCTGAACATAGAGCTCAAATAGTGGAGGTTTTTTTCAGGCACCTTAGCAGAAGAACCTAGGAAATACTTGGAATCAATAAGAAACCTGCAAGTCAGAAAGGCCAACAAATTGCAGTCCAATGTAAAAGATTTACCAATGAACTATTAAATGAATATGTACTAAATGATTCTACCTACAAAGCCTGTTGCTACTTATTGGAACAGAGCACCAACATTAACATAGTTAAGGGTGAATTATCATAAATGATGCATGAGAACATACACATAAAATATGTGACGTCGGGTGTTAGCCAAATGAATGCCAAATGAACACACTCTAATGCTAATTCCAAAGCAAGGCTTTTTCACTGATAAAATGATATTTACCCTGTATAAAACATAACAATGGCTCCAGTCTTAAAGACAGCGAGACAGTATTAGAGCAGAATACTCTGAAATGGGACCCTGACTCCTCTGCCACAGGAGGCTCTACAACTGCTTCAGTAACACCGATTCATTACGTCTTTCTTAGGTATATAAAGGTGAAAATGAGATTAAGACTTTAAAAAACAGCTCTAATTAAGTTTTCTCTGTATAGCTTGCAGTTTCTTGGTTCTATTTATTACTTTTGGTCATTTTATCTGGTTGCAACACACTTTCTCCATAATAAGCTTCTTTCTCTTCACACAACACTTGCTTTTCTTAGTTTGTCATTTAGTTTCCATGCTTTCATCATTGGCCTTGACCCTCCAACCCCTTCTTCCCCAACCAAGAACACTCAAACCAACACAAATTAGAAATGGAATTCAAGGAACAAATTCAAGGAGCTAACGTGACAACAGCTCTCTCCTAGGCTTCCTACAAGAGTTCACATCTATCTTCATTATGGAGCTAACTACAAAATAATATAATTACCAGGAAAAGAAGACGAGGAGAATGAGAAAAGTCTTTAGCAAAAGACTGTAGAAAATTGTTTGTTTGGGGCTGTTATTTTCTTCAGATTTACTGAATTAAAAATCTCGATTTTGTTGTGTCAAGAGCACAACAAACTCTAAATATTTTTTACTGCTATTTGATGCTCAGTCACCGAAATCTGAATTGGTCCAATGGCTTGGTGTATTCTTTGAATTCACATCTTCAGGTATATTTCAGACCCATTCACATAGGCAGAGCACATTTGCAGTCATTTATGTGATGCAAATTTATGGTTTGCTTTGCTTTTCTTGTGTGGATTTTCTTTTCTTTGAAACTATCTTCCATGAAAATATCTTCTAAGAAAATACATCTAGGAAATCTAGGAAAAATGATTTTTCTATTCTTTGAATAACTAGTGTTAAAATATTGATCCGATCCATGGCTTACGTCTGATTTCCTAGGGTCCAAACGTAGCGAGAAATAATTAAAAAATAAAGATCTCAGACTAGCAGTAAAATATTTTAAAAACACATTAGCTACTTTTAATAATGTATCAAGACTGAAATAATTTATTTGCTCTAACTAAAGAGGTATTTGGTTAAAAACAAAGTGTTAGATCTATTGTTTACACAGCTTTTAGAGGATATGACGATAACTCTCCAGCAATATAATATGACAAGTAACAAAAGACTCTTTTTTCTTTTTGTTTTTCTAAGGCCCTGTATGCAGTTTAATTATGTAGTATGATACTATTATGTAGTCTGATAATTTTGCAATGATACATTGTATTTGTTCCACATTTCTGGGAAAGATTTTGGGCCCCATCACCTGGGAGAATCCTGACATTTTTGTGAGAACTTGAAACCCAGAAGGTAGGAAGGAAGAAAACAAAAGCCTTTGGCATCATTTTAACAGACTTGTCAGCTGTAATCACATCTGTAATTGTCTCTACATCAAAGAAAGGGCTCTGAGAGCCAGTAACACCTTCCAGCAGCTCATCACCTCTGCCCCTGTTCCCAAGAAAGTACAAAATGCTGACACCCTGAATGATTGATCCCCTAGGCTCAAAGCAGGGAAATAGGAATTGGTGTGGGGGAAGGGAGGAACTGGAAACAGGGAGGAAAGAGGCAAATGAGAAAACACAGAGCGCTCCTCTTCACAGGGAGATAGGAATGGGAACACAAAACAGCTTGCGCATTGCCAAAAGCATTAGCTGTTCATTAGCTGTCTCTGCTCTTCTCCCCACAGGCTGCACCGTGAGACCACTCAGCCAACAAGGCAATCCACGTGTGTGTGTGTGTGTGTGTGTGTGTGTGTGCACATGCATGTGCAGCAAGCAAGGGAAAAGGCAAGGGATTCCCTCTTAGCTTC
>JAVCKT010049089.1:0-16956 GCA_032273925.1 Rhynchotus rufescens
CTGCTTGAGCAGGAAGGTTGGACTTGATGATCTCTAGAGGTCCCTTCCAACCTTGAAGATTCTGTGATTCTGTGATTTTGTAAGCACACAGTTCAGTTCATGCAAATGCATATATGCGTACAATAGTTCTCTTTCATTTCACGTACCTCGTCCTTCTGATGACGTTTGCAACTGTAGGTCCTTTATTTAACACTGTAGTAGTAATAGTAATTGACACTTTTCAGCAGTTTTCTGCAATGCTGTTGACATTCCATTAAAAAGGAAAAAAAAAAAAGGCTCAATGCACACTTTAGATAAGATATTGGAATCTATTCTGTCTTCCAAGATGTCTGACAGTACTCTGAAGCACTACATCATTTGGGAGTGTTTCTGTGTGAGGAATCCATTGGCAATTGCTAACTGTAATCAGCTTTATGCATTGGCCCTGCAAAGGTGCGGTGCAAATCCCTGCTATTCAGCCATTGCTTTGGATAGATCAAAAAAGAGGAGAGATTCCAGCGTCTAGTTTTCAGATTGGTGATTGTTACTGTTACCTGAGAATCTTGGAGGCTCGCTTTGCAAAGCAGCACAGGCCCTGCAGTCAGCAGCTCCAAGGCAGAGCCTGGAGGACACAGAAGTGCCCCTGGTTACAGACAGGCACCGCAGCAGCTCCAGGGGTGTTCAGGCTCAGCGGCTGTCACCCTTCCGAAGGGCTGGTGACTTAAGTCAGGAGGTGTTAGGCAGCTGTCATAGCTGGCGCTTCTTGCAAATCTTACAGGGCAGTTAAATGCAGCATTTGTAAATCTGACCCGGAGGCACTCGCGGTCAGTTCAAATGCTGTATTAGTTCAGGATTTGTTTTGTCGTCCGTGCAGGCAGTGGCTCCTGTAGTCTTGTTTTTCAGGATATTTTTTTCAGTACTGTTTATTCACCTCAGAATATCCGTATCTGCCTTCAATAATAAATCCTAAAATCACTAGTCCATTATAATGCTAATACTAAGCAATGAAAAATAGCTGATATGAAACAGCATTTGTTTTGTTGTAGTTAAGCTGTGTTGGTTTAATACTCTTAGGTTATTCAGGACTGCATGTGAGCAGACTCTGACTTTTAAATGTGGAAATGAATGTTTTGGCAATTACAACAGACTGATATCTTAAGCAAATCCGTGTGTTTGCTGGTATGTAAATGTGTGTTTTTCTCTTTTCCCTCCTTTTTTTCTTGTAGTTCTGTAAGGTCAGTAGCTGCTTTACCAAAGGAGATAACTTTAAAGTTGTTGTTTTTAATGCGTATTTGATCCAATGCAGCATGCCTGTTTGCATGACATACATTAATGGATTAAAGACCACGACGATTTCAGCGTACGTGAATGAAATGGAAGCTAGCTCTTTATTTCATCACATTTGTAGTCTCTCATGATTTACATGTGACTTCAGAGGTGCGCACAGTGCTTCGCCCAGGCTGGCTGCGCGGAGCGTGCGGCGCTGCGCGCGCAGGCAGAGAGCAGGCAGTGCAGGAGCCCTGCTCTCCTGCCCTGCTCTCCTGCCCTGCTGTCCTGCCCTGCTCTCCTGCCCTGCTCTCCTGGCCTGCCCTGCGCTTCTGCCCTTCCCTGTGGCCCCGCACTGCTGGCCTGTGCGCGCAGGGCCCGCACCGCTGTCACTGCACATGCTGGGCGCTGTGTTTCCACGTATTTAACCACAGGTTGTTCCTTTGCTTTTGGAGGTTTCGGGTTCCTTCAGAACTGCCATTCATTTCCTCTATGTGCAACAACATTAGACATCTGTCCAGCAAGAATTTTAGTAAATTGCTGCATAGTAAATTTTGCAAAATTGGGTACAAGTGTTAGAAGGCTTCCCTGGGAGCATCTGCTATGTGTCATGCGTGCTGCAGCTCTGGGAGCTTCACGTTTCTCTGAGGATGCAGCATTCCTTCTTACGGAATAAGCAGCGGTGTTTTGGGAGAGCAGTGCAGCTGAGCCTGCTGCTTGCAGTCTTCTGCTGTTATCTGTGCGTCTTGCCACTTGCAGTGCTCCTGACCCCTTGCCAAACGCAAACCTGCCCTCGGGACCCTGCCCTCAGGACGTGGTGGGGTGCAGAGGGACCTGGTGGGGAGTCCTTTTGAAAGACTTAGATGTTATTAAAGCAGTTAGTTGTGCCAGGTTTGGTTAAGCTTTGTGCAGTATTTATGGGGTTTGTTTGTTTGTTTGTTTGGTGTTTTTTTTTTTTTTCTCTTTTCTCATGGCTGGAAAGAATAAGAGGTCTAGTACTGCCTGTCAAAGCGATAGCTGCATCTCCCTCTGAAGCTCCTCGGGCCATGTTAGTTCTGTGGCTTTTAAGTGCTTGCGTCATAACTTTCACACGAGGAAGGATGCTCTGGAATTACATACCAGAGGTTTCATACACACTTTGTGTATTTGTTTAATCATTTCTTACATAAACACATATAAGCCAGGGTTCCATTCCACTAATTGATGTGCAAATACCAAGCTAAAAGGTAGTTTTTCTCCTACAGCCCACAGTGCTTGTGTGTGTTTCTGTCTACTGGTGTTGGTGCAGAGCCTTCTTGACTGCTCTGTTTGGAGCAGTTTTCCTCTTCAACTCAATTCTCAAGTGACTCTGGGGATTTTGTGCCACTCAGCTAATGTGTTTTGTAAATCAAATGCTTGAGAATCAAATGCAAACATCTCACTTCCAACACAGCAAGGCTCTTTTTTGCTCCTCTTTCCCAGTGATGTTCTCCTTGGTAATGACAGCATTTTCAAGTCTGAGAATGTCTAAGCTTTCACTTGTGACTGTATTTTCAAATAGGATTTTTTCTTAGGATGCTTTTGAATGACTCTTTTCTATAAATGTTGAACTTTAATCACATGATTGAGTCCATGGGAGCTAAAATCAGTAGACTTGGAGGCATTTCTGCTTATCCTTTTGCAAATATTGCGGATAACCTGAAAAGGGAAAGTATGGTGACATGGCTGTGTCACTAGGTCCCTACAGACAGACCAGTGCTGTGAGTGCATCCAAGTGCAGCACGTTCTTCTGCTCTGCACATCTCACTGCAGAGAGACTCCATGGAGTGGTGGTTACAGCCGGCAGCAAGGTCTTTTGGGATAGCCTGCCTTGTCCGTCATGCACTGATCAGCCTGGGCATACTGAAACTGTCCGTTTTACTTTATTGGTTTACTTGGACTTGGCTTCATTTATTTATTTATGTATTGATTGATTGATTATGCAGATGTTTTAGGAAGGAAAAAAAAAAAAACAAATGAATCAAACAAACAAAAAACAAAGACAAGACCCAGACCATTAATAGCTCTTAGTCTCCTGCAAATTCTAGTTTCTTTTGACAGATTCCTTTTTGGCTGACAAGAACCGTAATTGCTTGGATCACACTTATGACAGCAGTTCTAAATCTATCTGATCCAGCTGAATTATCTGAAAGATGCATTTATTTTGTGTCTTATATGTTACTTTATGCTGTTTGCCAAAGAACTTTTCTAAGAGGATGAATGGTAGCCCTTTGGTGGAACCCAGCTTGGGTGAAGCCACTTTGTGGATGTGTTGTTTAATGAATGGAAGCAGCATTTCATGTGCTAATACATCATGTGTGTGTTTGCAGATCTAACTGAGCCTTTGCAAACCCTGAGATTAATTCTGTGACTACTGTCTCTCAAATGGTCACTTCTACACATAGTGCAAGTTGGGTACAAAAACACAGAGAAATTGAATGCCTTCCTGAGGATCACAGGATGAATTATTGTCAAAAGCCTGAAGCCTGCAGTTCTGTATTAATTTGAGTTGCAGAAGGTGATCAGGAGATTTCCTTAGGTGTTAAATGTACAGGATACACAAAATGTAGATCACTTTTGTGTCAGTTAACTACTTGGTGCTTAGAGACTATTTGTAATTGGAGAAAAATTGTATCAGAGTTTTGGTTGCGAGTCTCAAATTTGGAGGATTCTGGTATAACTGTGTAGCAAGGTTATATATTTGCCGAGAGCATGGAAATGCTTAAGTGTTCTGTGGCTTTAAAGCAGATAAATGATATTCTTAGACGTTCATTTGAAAAACAGCTTCTTGGTGACATATAACTGCATCATTTTTAGCAGGTGAAATATTTGCTTTCCTGGAATGCAGCCTGACTTGCAGCACTAAAAAATCTTAAAATCTCGATTTTAGAGGAGAGACTGAGTCCCTTCGCATGCTGCTGTAATTTGTTGCTGCTGCCTTTTTGTGATGACTATTTTAAGTTATATGAGCAATATTTTAAAAATATGCTTTATGAAAATATCCATTGGATAATCTTTAAAGAAAAAAAGGGAACGGGGAGGGAGGGAAACACCACCAAGAACAGTAATTCTAGTTTTTCTCACCTTGCCTATGTCAACTGCTCTTGGTGCATTCACTTGATCCTTTCAGTTAATAGCTGTGTCACCTGATGTCAGGTGGTGTTACAGACCTTTGTCAGCTTGCTGTTTAAGCCTTCATGATCTTCATATTTCACTGTTGTCCACGACTTAGGCTTTGTTTTAGAGATCTAGCTGTCACATTGCGTATGTGGACCATTACTTGTACTTAAAAGGAGAAATAAAATATGTGGGTGCATAATTTTCACTCTTGCATGGTCCCACCATGCCAGTTCCTTCTCTCGCATCTCCTGCTGGTGCACACCACCTACGTCTCCTTGAGTCCTTCTGTCTTGTCTGTTTTGTGCATATTCCCTCAGCTCCAGCTCGTGCGAGTTCCCTTTGGCTGGGCAGGCTCCCTCTTACTGTGGATGCTGCTCTTAAGTGAAAAGGGTCCTTAGCCACACTGCCCATGCGAGTGGTGTTACTCAAATGTTATGATTAGCTTCTAGTAGCTGATGTGGACTGTTCTTTTTCTAAACGTTTTAGTGTGTTCCAAAGATAAATCACGAATTCTCTCCTAAATGATGGTACTGATGGCAGAGCGACAGCTGTCTCCTCTGAGGCTGGTTGTTTTCTCCAAGAATATTCTAACCCATCCTCCGAGGCTGCATCTCTTCCCCCAGAATCTGCTATTCTATCAGCCTGTAAGTCTGTCAGGCAATTAAAGAGTGATAATTGAGGAAAAACTGTGAAGTTTGTTTTGTTTTGTGCTGTAGTTGACAGTTCATTTATAAGACTATTATCACTTCATCCTTCTCTAACAAATTGTTTATTTGAGCTATGCACACATGTATCTGTCCTAGATCGTGCCGATTCCGCTGTAGTTATCAGACATTGCTATAGTATTAGTAAAGATAAAATATTGCATAATATGTGTTTCCGTGTCATATGGGAGTAAAAAGTTATTTATAAAGGTATAGAAACCACTGCTGTAAGACATCTACATGCTAAAAAGCTTCCATTTGTTTGACATTGCCTTGTCTTTTAGCATTTATGTTGGAAAAAGTACTAAGTTACCTCAAGCCAAAGTACCATTCAAAGTGTATTATGGAATATTATATAATGGATTATGTAATGGATGGTACAGTTAGGACTGAAAGGACTCTCTTCTAGAAATTTATAATAACTGGGAATGCGAACACCGGAAGGAACAACAGAAAAAAAAAGGGGTATAAGAAAGGGCAAGTTTGTTTTCCCTTGATTTAGTTTATAAAAATCCAGATGCTTCTCGAGGCACCAAGATCACAAAACAAGGGAGACTCTCTGCCTAGAATGAAAGGAAGGACCAACTGTAGACTGAGGATTGAACATCTACATTGAGATAGAATTGCAGACACATAAGGAGCAGGGTTGGAGCCCAGGACCACCCCTGTGAGAGGCAGAAGATCATAACTCAGTGTCAGCTTCTTATAGATTCCAAAAGCCCATCCAGAAGCAGCAGTGGTGGTGAATGCTGCAGGGGAGCTGAGGCTTCATCTCTCGTGCTGTCCCAGATGCCAGGGTTGTTATGGCTTGGAGCTCAAGTGCTGGGCAGAACACTTGGACGTGTGTACCCTCATTCTTGTGCATATGTGCACAGGAGAGTGTGAACAAATGAAATCATCTTTATTTTTTAAAGTCTCCTCCCATAAAGTGTTACATTGAACTATATTAGTTTGATGCTGAAGTTGCAGATGAATTAGCTTTGCTGTGACCTTGCAGTGTCAGTAAGGTGATAGTGTAAAACAGTTGATAAAACTGCAGCGGTTTTTATGTTTCAGGCGTTACCCTGTAAAAGTAGCTCTCTGAAAGGAATTAATGGGAATGTCAGGTACATGAGGGGAGAGGCAGTATTTGGCAGGAGATCAACAGTGGGAATGAATTACGTTTCCTGGATAGTATACATTTTTAGCATTTATACCTCAAGCTGTGTATTTCTCTCATTTTAGAGTTTTGAAGCCTAGCAAAAACTCAGCTGATACACGTCCACTCACATGGATTTCTTTTTCAGGTTAGGTCCCATTTGCTTGTTTTGACTTTCCTGGGCATAAGGACCTAGTCACTTGAGAAAGAAGCAAAGAAAGAGCTGTTGAGACATGCAAGTCTTGCATAGCTCCCTTTTGAATGGAATAATGAGGGCAAATGTAGGATTTCATCATTATAGGGATTTTATGAATTTGAATTCTCTTCCCTTCAAGAAAAAGGGAAGCCTCCTATGTAACTACTAGTCAGGGAGTAGGAGTAAAATGATTAGCTTTCCCATGAGTCAAATCTCCATTCTACCTCACGTGTTATTTCTCAAGTCTTTTATGTATACTCATATAACTACTGATTTATATTTTAAAAGCTAAATCACTACATAATGTTTAGAGCTATAAAACATGGCTTTGTATAATTAGTCAACTAAGCCTTAAATGCGCTGTGTCTGCTCCAAAGTGTCTTTAATACCATGATTAAAGACTTAGGTTGTCTTATCAAAACATGAGTGATACTAGTCTGCTTTGATCTGATGACATTTGAGTGTCTCCCTATGTCTTTGGTCTAAGGAT
Organism: Rhynchotus rufescens; assembly: GCA_032273925.1. NCBI lineage: Eukaryota > Metazoa > Chordata > Aves > Tinamiformes > Tinamidae > Rhynchotus > Rhynchotus rufescens. The sequence continues at coordinate 6,912 of JAVCKT010049089.1, forward strand.
AAAGAATAGGAAAAAAAAAAAGACATTTCTCATTATTTCTTCAAATCAGTAGTACTGTTCATGGTGAAAATAATGCAGTGTTGTAAAAAATGTGCTGCACTGCAGAGTTGCGTTTATGAATTTTCCAGGTGATAACTGATAGCAAAAGACAGAGGGGATGACCTTGTGATGATAACAGTTCAGATCTGCATAACCACCTCAGAGCTTTGTGAATTAATTTCTTGTGTTTCTGCAGATTTTAAGGAAAGCCAATGTAAGGCATTGATGACCTGTGTCTGTTCTTGCCTAGTGCGTTAGGCCATTACATCTGCACAATAATGAGGGACAGTGTCCAAACGGAAACTTTTTCTTCAGAAAAACAATTTATAAAATATTTACCATTTTCTAAATTGTTTTACAAATACAAGTGGTAAGTAATTCTTATTTAGTTCTAATTTGCCGATGAATCATGCAGATGTATTAATCATAATGGGAAAACAGTCCTCTGTTTTTGTATAATGCATCAGTAGGTATCATGTCTAGTAACTTGAAAAGAAAGAGCAAAAAATTGTACTCACTTGGGGAGTTTTCATTTGTAGTGATTTTCTTTTTTCACATTATATTTTCAAATTTTTGAGTAAGAGATGGTTTTGCTTAGGGCCTGTCAATCTGCAGCTATCTGCATACCTCTATGTAATAATATATGCAACAAATGTGGTGCGCCTGTATTTCCTCATTCACATACCGTGATTTTCAGGGCTGCGCAGGGATATGCCAAGTTGGTGCCCCACTGTGTTGGGTACTTCCCTGGCAGGTAGTTGCTGTCCTGGAGAATAGACGACACAATAGGAATAGGAGCAGGTAAGAGGTGTGGGGTGGAACTACAGCATATTTGTCATTCACCAAATGAGTATTGACGGGGCTGCTGCTGGAGCAGCAAAAGCAGCACATGGGTTTCAGTGAGTAAGGAAGAGCTCATAAATATAAATGCACCTTCCTTGTAAGTCCCTAAAAGTCTGTCTTGTAAATTTGCCTTGTCTTAAACACAGTAATATTGGGCTTCTGTCTTCTAAAGTTATCTTTCATAGTATTTGCTATACTGATTTTACAGGTGTCTGCAGTGTTCTCTATAAATATGTACATGAGCATAAATTAATCATTTAATACATGCTTTCATCATCCTGTGGCTACTTACATTAAAACTACGATGCTATTTAACTTATTTGAAAAGTGCATTTACGATGTAATATGGGATTGTGGATTATAAAGAAAATCCCATGCATAGAAAATCTTTTTAATAATAACCTACTAAACCTATTAGGGAGTTTTATCACAGCAAGAAGGTCAGTTGCCCCGTGAGGATGATTTTCCTTCCTCTCTTACAACTCCCATAATTAGCTCCTTTTCTGTAAGCGTTTGCCATGGAATAGCTGAGGGCACGGCTATTAATCAAGGGAAGCAGGTGCTCTAGTCTGCAAATGCGCGTTTCAAGGTGAGAGGAGAACTGCGAGGGGCTCCTGCATCTCTGGAACGATGGCAGGGATGCAAAGGGCTCCCTTTTAGCAAGGCACCCTGTATCTGAACAGCTTCCCCACTTTTTTTAGGTTATGATTTTCCTCCCTTTTAGGTTCCACAACTCAATGATTCCGTGCAGCTGCACTTGCACTTGTTGCTTATGAAAGATAGTCTCATCCACAGCTTTTCTGTAGTGGATATCTGGCAGTCAAGAAGCGTTTTTTACAGGCCCGACCACTGGGCCAACCACTGTGTCACAGCCCTTTCCTTAGAAATTAAGCTCTGCCTGTGGAATATGAGGAGAGTAGGAAGGGTGGCTGTAATCTGGAACTGGCTGTGGTCTTTTTTTTTTCTTTTTTTTAATTCTTAATTAATTCAAAGTTTGCAACAATGATATGAGGATATGAGATGTCCCTGCTTGGTTCCTCCTGCCTGAAACTGAATGAGTGACTTCTCCAAAGAACATTGGGTATGGGGGAATTTTGCAGTCTCTTCTGATAACCCGGTTGCATTTGTTAAAACATTGCCGTGCATAGTTTGTCAGAAAGAAATTTAGCTGGTTGCCAGGCTGTGCACAGTGGAAATGAGTTCACATAGGGTGAAAGGCTGCCTGTAAGGCAGAACAGGGCCAGCAAGCGAGGACGAGAGGCAGACGGCAGGAGCCTCCTGGTGAGCAGGGCTTCGCTGGGAGAATGTGAACTCACCTTCTTGCAGGGAAAGGACAGACTTATTTGTCCCTCTTAAACACTTTGGCCCCTGCAGAAGAGAGGAAGCGTTTCTCCACGTTGAGCAAAAATATCTAGAATAAAAAATGAGCTAGCCTTTCATCGTATGATGCATGTCCTCTGTATGCTTTGAGGTAACCACTTCTTCTTAATTGTCTTCCATATTATTTTTCCTCTCAGCATTAAACTCTCAAGTTACCTCTGTATTTAAATATAGATTGTTCTAGTGCTCAAATCTAGCTATTATTTTATTAGAGTGAAGACAAGAAAAAAAGTTAAAATGCTATGATGCATTTTAGTGAATAAGGTGTAAGAAGGTGCTGGTAAGCAAAAATGAGTCATTGAGAGTGAATATAATGAATCTCAGTATTTCACAGAGATAATGATTCTGCTGCTGCTTTAGAAGTGCTTGCAGACAACCAGACGAGCTCCTGCCAGCATGATTTGAGGAAGAGAAGCCAGCATCTTCAGCTTATGAGGTTAGTGGTTAGTGGGAAATTTCAGCCCCCTGCACTTAGTATTTCTTCCTTTTCAACTCCTCATTAGGCTGCCTATGATCTCCTCATAGAAGATGAGACAAGAGGACTGGGTGCTCATGCTATCACTTTAAGCTGGGTTGGAAATCAGTTTGTTACAGATCTGTGTTATGTCTCTCATATTTTGCCTTAATACTGTTCAGATGGCGTATGCCAAATTATACGTGGGTAGCTCATATTAATACAATCTGCTTTTCGGGTACAGAGGTTTTCGTGTGGGGTACTTAAGTAAATTGGTGTAGGGAAACTCAGCACTTGGAATTACTTTTTTCTTTAAGTAAAACTTAGCACAAACCTAAGGTCAAATGTTTGTGTACTGTTTTACAAAGAGATTTTGCAGCTCTGTATCTTTCAGTGGAGTCTGTCATGGTTAACGATCAAAGATCACAGAATGGTTGAGGTTGGAAGGGACCTCTAGAGATCACCTAGTCCAACCCCCTGCTCCAGCAGGGACCTAAAGCATGTGGCACACAATGAAAACAGGGAAGAATCGAAGTGCATGGATGTTTACCAATCATAATTTTCAGGGACCTTTTAAAAATGCTTAAATATGTAGTATAAAAGAGGAATATTCAACTCAGAATCAGGTGAGGCCTATTTATAATGCATATTATGTGTGACAGCTTTCTTTTGTGGTGCTATCTAAAGGCGCAGCAATGTGAAGTAATACTGAACAAGTGGAATAAAATGAAACCACTAAAGATGAAATATTTCCCAAAACAAGTGTTTTGAAGAGTATTTAAAGGACCATCACTATTTGAGAAAAATCAATTGCAAACTTGCCCAAGTCAATGGGAGATTTCTCTGCAGGTCTCAATGTCATGAGATCAGGCCCATGAGAGGCAAGAATGGTTATGCTGCCCTTAAAACATGGGAGGGACGTGAACTTGGTTGCTCTCTAGTGAGTTAGAAGAACCTAGGAGCAAAGAGATTTGTGAAAGAACTAAATTGCACTTAAATAAGGATCAGTAGTTCTGTAGTAAAAGAGAGACAGGAAGCCATGGGAGACATTTTAGCAAATATGGAAAATGCTAATAATGGGATACTCTATAGATTTAAGCAACAAATGTGGAGGCACATTGATTTATATCCATTGGGCATAGATATTGGCCAATTTGACAGCTCGCTGAAAGACTCACACTGGTACTTTGGGAATTTATGTATCATTCTAGGCTAGAAAAGTATCTGTCCTAAAGGAGTGATTTGTTCTGCAGCATGAGCTAGCAGGAGAAAGATGGTCTTTGCAGTTTGAGATGGATGCTGTGAGGAAGAAGCTGCTTGTTTTGTGAGAAGGTTGGATTGCTTAGCTAGGGATGGGTGAAAAGAATACTGAAATGCATCTGCAGACTGTGCAAATGGTCTGGCCTGGATTTCACTCATGTCACAGTATTGATTTTAACACCAGTCAGAATGTGTGCAGATAGATAAAATCACACCAGAAAAAAAAAATCAGTATTATAAAGGTTAAAAGTAGGAGTGAAGAATGTTTCCTGTTAGATTTCATGTCCTCTACAGAGAAAAACGTTAATAAGAGAGATCTAGGTAAAGGCAGGAAGAACTGGACTAATGGGCAGTAAGTAAATTTAAAACATTTTTGCCAATTACAGGCATAGAGAATGTGCCAGGATGTGAGGACCTAGGGGTGGGAATGCAGTCAAAGTGGCAGAAAGTCAGATAACTTATCCTGGTCTTTCCTGGCGGCCTGGTTTGATCTGAAGGGTAATCGATCAGCAAGAAAGCCCAAGAGGAATTACCAATTAAGAGTGTTTTCAGGCAGCCTCATATTCTGTGGACTTTCTTCAGAGAGCTACTGCAATTTGTTAAACTTTAAGTGAGAGCAAATTGCTGTATCTGTGCAGAGCTTAAACAGAACCAATTGCTAGATGGATGCATGCCTGGAGAAAGCAGCATACGTGTCTGGGCTCTTCTGGTTCTTCTGTGGGGTATTTTCACAGCAGTATGCGTGCGTACCTCTTTACTTGGCGTGTACAGAAAATACCGCTTTATTCCTGTATTTCGGGGTAAAGTAATTGTCTATAATCGTCTATAAACGATGTTTTCTAGTTTAATGTGCAGGGAAATTGTTATGCTTTCGCTGTCGTGCAGCCAACAGTCTTTTTCATTACTATTTGATAGTGCTATAGCTTAGCACTTGGTGTAGTCACAAAAATCAATCTAGGAGCAAGGGCAACGTGGAGCTGGTCTGTGCTCAGCATTTTGAAGAAGGCATGTCCTGGTTAGTTTTTAATGTGTTAAGGTTTTTTTTTTTTTTTCATAAAAAGATAATAAGATTTTGATAATAATTTGAAACTGCATTTTTAATTGTACTACTTCTGGAACAGAAAACTCTTCCCCATTATTTTCAGCTTGTTTGGAATTTTCTTTCTTTACATTAATTTTAACATCAGTCAGACCAGCATATGTTTGTAGGTCAGCTGTGTTTATTTCCCCAAATGTTAAATGTCATATCTCTTGAAGATAAATAGCAAGTGCTTATGACTGTTTTAGGAAAAACATAAATGCATTTGAAATCTTGAGTAGCACAATATATCAATTGCAGAAGCGGTCTTGGTCCTTCTGAAGATGCCAAAGGGCAGAGTGACCGTGTCCTGCACGAGAGTGCTGGTCACAGTGTACCTGGCAGCTGGCAGATGTTTTGTTCAGGCACTTTGGCTGATGAGAATTTTGCAAATTTAGCCGCGTCTTGACTAACAAAATGTACATGTGCCTAATTGCCATTCCTACGCTTTCAAAATCAGGGAGTGACAGAGACTGACTCCCGTGACTTGGGATATTCTAAAATAATTAATTAGTCAAGCTTGCCTTTTTTATTTATTTTTTCCCTACTAGTCTTTAACTAACTAGACAAACTAACTCTAGTAAATGTACGTGAGTGCTTGTAAAGCTGAGTCCTGCAGCATGAGAAATGAGGGAGGAATCATCCTCAAGGGAGTGTCACCTTCAGGGGACAGGGATGTGTCACCTGATGGGCTCTGGCCCTTGCTCTCACCACAGGTTTCTCAATTTTTTGCATCATCACTTAGCTCCTTCTTGCATTTCAGCTGTCTTCTTCTGAACTCTTTTCCCCATTTCTTCTCACAGCCAGTGTTACAATATTGTCTCACTTGGCCTTAAAACATTACGGGGTGCCTCTTTCCCTGTGAGTTGGCCTTCCATCTCTGAAATAGCAGGGGGCTGCAGCCCCCTTGACAGAAACTGGCTCCTGCAGCTTTTCATCTGGTTGTTGCAAGGCTGGTGGGGGAAAAAAAAACACCTGAAAATATTTGAAACTATGCTAACACTCTGCTGAGTGTTATCTTCTTACTGTGTTCATGTATTTATGTATTCCACAAGCCAAACACCAAGATACCCAATACATCTTTAATATGACGTACACACATAAGAATTTAAATTATTTTTAGTGACCTCATTGTGGATGGCTGGAGGGAGGCAATCGCCCCGGAATGCAGTACGCTTCATTCTGGGCTGCTTGGTTTGGATTTATTTTCTTAGAAATGCAAGTGCGCGTGTTCAGCAGCCAGTTCATTTAAGGCCAAGTAGCTGGTGTGCATGTGTGTGGGATGTGAATTTCGGGATGCAGAAATGCAGAAACATCTCTGAGAAGTGCTGAGCAACCCCAGCTCCCAGTGTCAGCAGTGGAAGCTGCAAGGGCTCTGAAAAGCAGGTCGCTTTCGTTTTGGTGACTAAATCAGGAATTTAGTCCACCAAGTTTGTACAAGTTGCCCTAAATAAATAATACTGATTTTGGCCTGGGAGGAAGTATGGCCCACAGAGATGCGTTTGAAACAATTTGGGAAGCAGAATAAAAAATAAAACGACTGATTTCATTTTTTTTCCAGAGAAAAGTAAAATTAAGGTAACTGAATTAATGCTTACTTTTTTAAAAAAAGAGAAACTGGAGCTCAAATAAAGTAGATGCATCTTAGTTTAGATAGAAACTTCCTGTATTGTGCCTTCTGAGTCACTTGGGGTGTTGAAGTGGTTTTGATATTTCAGCTGGCCTAAGCAGTTCTGTGTGTGTGTTCAATGCTCATGCCTCCTGTGAGTTCAAAGTTACCTCTGTCATGATGATCCAGCTGTGAGGATCTATATGAAAATGAGTCTGAAAAATTACTGAGTCAGCATGGTAACCTGGTGAATACGGCCTGAACAAACAGAAACAAGGACAGATAGAGGAGGAGAGGTGACAGCGACTCTCCAGTAGTATGAGGAATTCCAAATTTCAAAATGTTTAAAATGTTGCAAGCTTGTTTCAAGCAACAGGAGCTTTCTTTCTTCTTTCTTACTTCCTTTTCTTTTGTGTATGAAAATTTCCTCTAGTTAAGTGAGTCTGCTTGAATTCTGAGGCACCTGGTCCCTAAGCAAGAGATGGATTAGGAGGGCTCGTCGCTCACTGGGCACAGAGGCCTTAGGAGATTCTGGAGGAGAAGTGTTACCTTTGGGGCATTTGTCTTTGCTCAGTGGTATGCAGGCTTACCCTGCTCTGTCCTGTAAGTAAAGAGCAATATTTTTCTGAGGGATGGTGCAAAACTTTGTGTTTATGGGGTGGCTATTTTCCTTTTTTTTTTTTTTTTTTTTTTTTTGTTTTTTGTTTTTTGTTTTTTTCCCTCCCCTCCCCTGAAGCAGCTGTAAGCCAGCCAGGGCTCAATGCTGGAAATGCTGTAGCTAAGACCTTGGTGCCGCTTCCCTGGAACAAAGGCAGCTTCATGGCAGGTTTCAGAACGGATAAGCTTAAGGATTGAACCGACCTGCTGGCAAACACCTGCATTCTTGCGGGCGGGAGAATAGGCTGCGTTTTTGTTCGGGTCTTTCATTACGCCGAGGGAGGTTTCCAAGTGGTGCTGCTTGGGGTTAGCTCATGGGCTTAGCTTGAAAGCCAGAACTGGGTCTGTGCAGCTCCCCTGTGCAGCGCCAGTGCTAGGGCAGCAGCACTAAGGTGCAGCTGCACTGAAAGCAAGTTCCTTTCGTAGCGTGGCCAAGAGATCTCAGAGGTTCTGTGCTGGGCTTGAGCAGTGGCCTGGGGCCTTCTGTTTTAAACTTGTCTGCCATCTACTCGGTACTTTATCTGTGTATTGTATTTTCATCTACAATTGAGGAACTTGTTGCAGCATAGATTACCTGTGTATTTGTAATGTGTAGTGTTACTGGCTGTTACCTACCTTCTTACGTATGATGACAGTATTTTGAAGAGCCAGAGCAGAATAATATGACCTTATTTGCATTTGCATTAAAGCAAACATATGCAAGTGCAGTAAAAAAGATGGGCAAAGAAAACAAGACGCTGCATATTATGCTGGCACTTTGAGTCCTCTCCTGTGACTAAATGCTATAAAATTATCTTGAGTTTAAATTTACTCAACTCTAACTTAGCACACCAGGCTTGTGCTAGGCAGGAATTAGGTTTGCTCTGTTTACAATAGGTTAATATGAGTTATGTAATTCATTTTAAAAAAAGATTAGTGAGAAGAATCAGGCAATATTTCAATCGAAATGATTTTCACAAGCTCATTGAACTGACAGCTTGGGTCAGCTCATGTCTTCCCTGTCCTGCTGTGCAAAGCCTTACTCGCATGACAAGAAAATTATGCTGCTCTAGTAGAATATGTCTCCTTGCACGGAGTTTAAATGAATTCTGCCTTATCTCGTAATATAGGCTCCCTTTCCTATATAGGCTTTCTTTCCTATCCATGGAATTCCATAATATTTCTTCATTGTGGGGATAAATGTAAAATAATGTCTTTCAGCTAGAAGCTAAATGTTGTACCACCGACAAACTATCCTATTTTATAGCAGTGCAGCCTCGATATAACATTTTGAGAATCGAGTTCCTGCAGCTGATGTTATTAAGACACATAATACACTGTCTTCTGTTGTCAAAAGCTATTTTTATTGTCAAGTCTTTAATATGCTTCATGTTTTCAATAGTTACTGCAGTTAAAGAAGCTTCTGGATGAAGAACATGGTGCTTGGTGGTTTGCAGAAAGGAAATATGGCTGAAGAGTACTTACAATTTTGAAATTAGAGTTTTTAAATTCAAACCTTTGATGCATGCAGAAAACTTATCATTTTAATTTTTAAGATGAGAATTCTGTATATATCCTGTGGGCTGCTTGAAGGACCATTTGGTAATGAATAAAGTACTGATCAGAGAAGAATGAAATGAGTTATTAATTTTAATTTAAGCTTCAAATCAGTTTTATTAAAAACATAAAAAAGATTAATGTGGAAGTCAGCAAGGAAGCTTATAGACTATAATCAAAACTTACAGTCCCTCTACTGCCCTCTCCTGCAAATAAAACATTTGTTCTCATTTTAAATGAGTATATAATGTTCTCATTTTAAATCATTTAAATGAGCCCTGTAGCTCAGGTGCTAAGTTAGGGTCTGCTCAGTTACTAAGCTGGGTTTCTGGCAGATGTTACTGGTTATTCAAGGCCAAAACTATGTTTTTCAACAAGTCAAGGAACCCCGTTCAGCAGTTTTTTCAATGCTGCTGTATTTTCAGGAGCTGACTTTTCTGGATGTTCCTTGGAGATCTGCTGCAGCTCCAGTGGGAGCTGCTTTAGTGCTGGGTGCTGATAACCACCAAGCCAGGACTTGTCATGCGAGTCTCCCACCCACCCCCTCTACTTTTCTTGCAAGGGAGACTTGGAAAAGTTTGCCTTGCTGGGAAAGAGGTTTTCCCCTTGAGTAACTTTTTAGAGTCTTTTTTTTTTTTTTTTCCTTAACGATTTAGTGTCAGTTTTATCTGTAGTTATGCAAGTGTTTTTATTTCCACAGTCATATCCTAGAATCCTGAAACTCACCTGGCATCTGTACAGAGCAAGTGAGGGGAAAAACTTTAAATGTTCTACAGTGCCCGTGTTTGACAGAACATAGGCCTAATGCTCCTAAAATCCTATTTCACCCGACAGCTTAAAAATCGTGGTATTCAGTTACATAAATGCAGAATGTTCACACAGTGCACGCACTGAGGAAAAGCCTGGGTAAGTAGCACATGATCCTTTCTCCCGCTCTTAAAGAAGTGACCGTACGTGTCTGCAGCGATTAACTGAGTGCTCGCAAAGAATTAAGATCTGGTTTGGTTAGAGGCTGTTGCTGGAATAGCTAGCAGGAATTTTTTGAGCAACAAAAATCTCATGAAGCTTTAACTAAGGGGCAGCAATTAAGAGAAAGGAAATATGGTTATATCCGAAGTGGGTCAGGCTTTTTTTGATTTTAGTTCCAAGTTAAATTAGAAATTAGAAAGATGGATTTCAATAGAAGATT
>JAVCKT010049107.1:0-16955 GCA_032273925.1 Rhynchotus rufescens
AGAGAAGGAGACTCCACAACCTCCCTGGGCAGCCTGTGCCAGGGCTCTGTCACCCTCACAGGAAAGAAGTTCCTCCTTACATGGAGAGGGAACTTCCTGTGTTTCAACTTACACCCATTTCCTCTTGTCCTGTCAAGAAGGAGGAAGGAGCTTGGCCCCTTCCTCCCTACATTCTCCCTTTGTGAACTTATACATGTTAATCATATCCCCTCTCAGCCTTCGATATGATCATAAGGGAAGATAAAGGCATCTTTATAGCCTTATTTCAAGATACTAGGTTGAGTTAGTCAACTTGATAACTTATGGAGGGGTTGGATCACAGAATGGTTGAGGGTAGAAGGGACCTCTAGAGATTGATTATCTAATCCAACTCCAAATGGATGCCTTATGGATAAACACATGTATGGAAATGATCACAAAAAATCCATTTGCTTTGTAGGTTTGTTAGGACACAGATGTGCCAGTAGAGATCTCAGGTCTTGGCACTGAGTATCTGCCTGAGAGAAATCTGTTTGCTGAGTGCTTCTTGGCCCCAGATACAAGGAAGTTCTGTCTCTTGTATCACTGCACAAAAGAGAATTGATTTGGGCTTCTGTTAACCTGTTTCCCATCAAACGCACGCAATCCCACTAGGCAAGGTTAAGAGAAGATTTTGATGCTTGAGCTCACAAATGTGATTATCCCTTCCCTCCTTCCAGGCCCTCTGTTTCCCCTTTCTGGTGTAAAATCATACACTTCTTTCTTGCCTGAAGCTTTTTGTATTACCCTATGAAAGCAATCTCAGTTTGAAATCCAAACCAAGATATAAGTGAGACCGAAAGCAGCAGAACTATCTGTTTGCCTGTGTTGCTCAACGCAGTGGTGTCTTCTCCAGAAAGTGGCATCTTGCTTCAAAGGCTGAGGTGTGCCCGTGTCCTTGGAGAGTTACTTTGTGCTTGCCCATGGCTCCTGAACAACGTGTGCTTGCCTAGAGCTTTGGGGAGTTGCTCCAGTACTGGGCTACTGATAGTGGTGCTGGAGACGCTCAGTTGCGGCCCTTTGGCCCCATCCTCCCTCCTGGTGGAGGCCGAAGCGCCTGCTTGCACCACCATGTATTGATGCTGCGAAATGGCCGCCGCGGTGCGGGCAGGAGGCCTCTTGGCGAGCCCGGGGCAGTGAAGTGAGCGTGCCGGCTGTTGCAACACCTTCTGTGCTGTAGTTTCAGCTCCTCCACTCCTCCCCTGCCTATGTGACTAACCCTGCAGGAATGTGACCCGCCACAGTCTCTGCGGGCTTGTATAAATTCTCACTTTTTTTGACTGTCTGAATAAGAAACTGAGAGATGTGAAACACTCTGAGCTCCGAAACAAGGCAGTTTTGTATTGCTGAAGGACTCCTGAAAGTGACTCATGGATTCAGAGGATTTTCTGCGTTGCTTAGAGGAAGCTCTTCCATTAGCTGATACAATTTTTAGAGAGCTTTTGCTCTACGACTTGCGTCCATCTAAGACGTACTCTTGGCACAGTCAGTAGTTGTGCTATGGTTCACGAGGCTTGCTGGGCAGAATGGAAATACAAGTAACCTACAATAGTGGTAGCGGTCTTGGAGGAAGGGGAGAATAGTGTAATTTACAAGTTATGTAAGTGTAATTTACAAGTTATGTTCATCTTTCTGGTGATTCCTTTCAAAATTATGCTAGTTTTAGCCTGATTAATTACTAAGGCTTTCAAATACTAGCCTAAAATCCTACTGTGCATTTTTTCCCTGCCATACAACTGGCTGTTCAGCAACTTAAAAGTCAGGCAAAGGTTTTGATTTCAAAACTTGAAAGGTGTTTTTGTGCTTGGGAATGTCTTCAGTCACCCCTTGCAACTTGCATGCTTGTCTGCTGTAACCTTATTCTGACACTGTCTTGCTTTACTCAACACCATCATTGAAACAACGATGTTAAATTAGTCATGGTCCTGTAACCTGCAGCAGATCTTGTTCTCAAGTGGGATGCTGAGTCAGCACCACAGATGACTTGTGTTGTAAATTACAGGGTTGGAATTTTCTCTTTCTTTTTTTTTTTTTTTTTTCCTTTCTTTCTTTCTTTCTGCACTAGTTAGAATGCTGTCTAAAACTAGGAAAATATGAATATTTTTAGGCTTCAACTTTCAGGGTAAAGGGCAAAAGAAAAAAAGAAAAGAAGCCTGCAGTTGAGCAGAGTTATTAATTAACAACTAGCTACAGGACTCTTCTTGACTTATGCCTTTATGTATCATAACTTGTTCGGTAAATCATCCTTGCTGATTATAAACATGCCTACGCATTAATAGTACAGCATGTACAGCCAAAAAAAGTGAAAAATGCCACAGCTACAAAGTAATGGAGCCTGTTGCTAAAAAATATCAGAAAAATGGTCAGAAAAAAATATACAGAAAAACAGAGGAATGAAAGACAGATTTCCAGATTTCCTTTATTTTTAATAAGGCAGCACATGTCTCCTTTGGACAAGGCACAGCCTGCTGGAGTGTGTGGGGTGGGTGCAGAGCTCGGAGCACATCTGGATGCAGTGCTGGGACCTACTCGCTGAAGGGCAGGCCCATGTCGTGTCAAAAGTCAGCTGTATGGCTGAGGACACAAACTTCCTCTTTGTGTGAAGCAGGCTAAGGTCTGGGCTTAGGCTGTGGTGCCATGGCTAGGCGCAACCATCCACAAAATATTCACGGGAAGCCCCATGCCACTTGGGGATGATGATGATTTAGTGACTTGGGGATGATGGTGATTTCTCCGGGCTTTCTGAAAATGCACATTGTGGTTTCAACGGGAGATTAACTTGCAAATAGCTTGGACGGCATCTTGCTCCCAACACCCTTTGGACTTTAATGGGGCATTGCAGGTGTTTGAATTTCTCCTAGCAGCAGAGAGAATTAAGACAGAGGCAATTAAGCAAAAATGAGCATGGAGTCAGGAGGGCAAGGACTGAGGAGAGTTGGAACAAGGTTGTCTCACCAGGAGCAGAACTTCTTTCTACTGGGGAGGAGCTCGCAGTGCCTCTTATTTTTCTTCTAACCCTTTATTAATAACTTCAGTATAAGAGGCTGAAATATCATCAGAAATAAGTTCTAATTAGACAGAGGGCACTTTCTTCATGGGAGTTTGCTTGAAGGCAGTGTCCTAAGGGATGGGGATCCCGCAGGAGGTCGATCTGCCTGTCTCCCTGATTGCCTCTCTGCTGCCCATCGTTATGGGGATTTGCAGCCACCAAAAACCTCACAAGCTGCCTGTGAGGCATCGTCTTTGTGTTATGGATTAGAGGCTGAAATGTAGCACAGACTTGAATGACTTGCCCAGGGTCATGTGGGGAACTGCTGTCTGAGCCAAGAGCTTCAAAACCAGTATTTCTGAATCACGGCTCTGACCTCTGTCTACTTGCTTCAGTTTGGTTGTTATGGCTGGGTCCTGGGCCTGAAGGAAAGAGTAAAAATCCACGTTCTCTGGCGAGAAACAGTTCCTCTAAGTAATCGTGTTTATTTTGTCGCGTTCCCAAGAGCAGACCTTCAGGATCGCGTCGCCTTTTGGCTTGTTGCTGCTTGGGTGGATTTTTTTTTTTTTTTTTTTTTTTAAGTTGGGGTCCTGTGTTTATTTTATTTTATTTTTTTTACTGAAGTGCTGGCGGAGGGAGGTGCTGCCGAACGAGCCCGGCGAGCGCCGCGAGCAGCGGGGTTACGTAAGCGCCGCGCAGGCACGGATTCCAGTAAGTGCTGCAATCCTGCGAGCGCTGCCAGGAACTGCTCGTCAGATGACATGGTTTGGATGTCAAAACAGCCCAGGCTGGTAATCTATTGACCTGTGCTGGGCAACGCGGGAGAGCTTGGGTGTTTGCATGCTATTTATCAATTTATTTGTATTTTTCTGAAGGCAACTTATTAATTAAACCTAATGGTATGCACTTATTGAAGTAATAAGTGGCTGGGAGCTACAGGAGCTGGCTTAGGCAGGGCCCATCTTGAGGTGTGAGGGTGGGGGGCCATGTGAGGAACTTGGTGGCCACCACAGGAGCGTGTCCTGCTCAAGGCAAGTGCTGCCTCCTGCCTGATGTGGCTTCATGGGAAAGGCTCTGCTTTTCCCTCCATCTCTCGTTGTGTGTGCATCCAACTCCTATTCTGCCGATTTTCAGACTTGGCTGAGATGGAGCTTATGAGGAAGTGGGATTTCTCCTAATGCCCAAGCAGGTTCCTACAAGCTGGAGCTCTAATGCCATCTGAGCAAATTGAGTGTATTCCATGTGGATGCTCTTAGGTCCAGAAACTTTCTCTTATTTTCAGCAATAACTTAAAAATAAATAAATAAATAAATATATATATATATATAAAACTCTAACTCATCTGTTTCTTCTGTCCCCTCTTTGCCTTGCAACACTCTGTTTAAAACTCGCCTAGGCAAACGGCCTCCTAAATCAGATCTGATTTTCATCAGCAGTAGCATTTTTGCATTCCTGAGATACTCTTGCAGTTTCCCCTGATATCTATCCTAAAATCAAGAAGGCCTGACCTAAGGCTCATGTGTGTCCCACAGGGAGGGATCCTCTAAGCCATTTAGCAAAGAATTTGTTCCATCCACTGGGTAAAAGCTTATGGTTTGCTTCATGGCGGGGGTTTACTCCAGTTCCCTCATCAGTCTCCATCTTTTTAACTAGCTGGTGAAGTAAAATTAGACCTCACTTCTCCTTTGGTTATTTGCCTGTCTGCCTTTAGTCTGTGTCTTTTTTTTTTGTGTATGTGTGTCTCTGTCACTAAGCCAGAGAACAGGTTTGAAACCTGGTACAGAAGATGCCCTGAAGGTGAATGGTCAAAGGAAAAACTTAACATTGTGCTCAGGTACGTTTTGAAGTCCCATCTCTTAAAACATAGGGAGGACTCCTTGTCCGAGGAGGCCCTGCCTTATCACTAGGGCCTTACTGCTGCTTATTGCCTCATCTTGCAAAGGAGCCCTTGTCCTGGAAAGCTGCTCTTCCTGCTTTTGAGGTGTGATAAGGATATAAATGTCAATTAAGGGTTCAAAGTGTGATGTAAGAGGGAAGTTCAAGCTACTCAGGGCTGGCAAAAGAGACTGAAGATCTACCTGACGTGTCAGGTTGTCTGCTTGTCTGTTGCAGCCAGGCAATAAAACCAGGATTTTCACTTGCCTTTGAAAGGGTAGAAAGTATTTACCTTCTCAACCAAAGCCGAAAGCTCTCTTGACTCCACATGCTGTCTAGAATCAAAATGGTTTTCAGCCTCTGTTTCTCATTCACTGTGTAACCTACTTAAACTCTTCTCTGAAGTGCTGTAATGAGGTAGTACCAATGACTTTTCCATCCCTTGGTGCTGGTGGGGGAACACTTGTTGTTTGGGCTTTTTCCCCTGGGCCCTTTTTTTTTGGTGGTTAAAAAAAAAATCATATCCCCCCCCCCCCCCCCAAAATAAAATTTTAAAAATTAATCTGGATACCAAAGTGGAAGATTTTTGGAACAGACTTGAAGCTTATTGCTAGACCTATTTACCCTGAATAATCTCATCTGTAGTGCCTTTACCCTGGCTGTAGTGTCTCTACTTGCAGCAGAGCTGCAGTGATGGCTTTCCTGGGTTTGTGTGCATTTTAAAACAGGAACTCCTTAGCAGGGATGTTACCTGCTGAACCTTAGCTTTGGGAAACTTGTGCTTTCAGTTGCTTGGTTGCAAAGTGCAAGTGCTTTATTTGTGAAGCCCTTTTAATATGGAGTTTGAGAGGGTCTTGGAACTCCTTCACCTGCTTGGGTAGGTGTCAACTGCTGCATGGTTAGAGAAGAGGGATTCATCTGGGCTGTGTGCATTTTGACTGGTTCTGTTGCTACCCGTGGATAAAAGTGTTGGATTGGTGTGTGTTCGGCCTTTTTTTCTTCACAGATTCTTCTTCTTCTTTCTTCACAGATTATTCTTCTTTTTTCTTATCTTAAATGGTACCATGGTTTTAAGCACATTTGGCCTCTCTGTAAGCTGACTGCAAAGGCATTTTGCTGCTTCTTTCTTGGTGTCAAAGCCTATGTGCATTTGCCAGAAACCCTTTTACAGGCACTAAACACAGGTGCTGTGTAGTCCTCAGAGTAGCATAAATTTTTATTTTGAAAACTGATATAAATCAACACATACTAGTGAAGCAACATAAATAGTCCTTCTTGAATATCTTTTTGACTAAACATAACTTTCTCTAATGGAGACTTCTGCACTTCTCATGAGAGATAACAGAAAGGAGTGGTGCAAAATTTATACTTAGTATGTAAGATAAATGAGTTTTTCTTTTGCTTCAGCTTTATGTATAAAGAGCTCCGCTCTCTGGTAGAGCAAGTTGTTCTTTTATGAGTGACTTTAGTCTTAAAAGATCCCGGTGCAATTGTTCAGGTCAAAGCGTTTCCTTACTAATCCAAATTAAAAAAAAAAAAACACCAATAAAAATAAACCAATAAATCAGTGTGCAGACTGGGTTAGAAAGTAAACATTACGCATGTGTATGGACTAAGTCTGGAAGCTCTTTAGAAGAGTTTGTCTGCTGGTGTGGGCAATCCGGCTTTCTGTACATCGTTGGCTCATGTGGCTGATAGACACAGCATGCTCAGAGGGCTTGTGCTTGCAGTCTTATACATATATATTTATATATGTGTGTGCATGTGTGTGTGTGTGTGTGTGTGCGTGTCTGTGTGTATAGAAGTTTTGACTAAGTGTCCAGCTGCTTTATTTTTCCCCTGAGCCAGTAGGCACTGTTGCTTCCTCCATGCCTGCCAGGGCTGTTAGAGGTGATCCATACTGCCTCTTACCTGTCTTGAAGAGGTTAAATACCTTCGTGCTTGCACACACACATTGCTTGTGCTGGTATGTGCTGTGTCAAAGGGCTTCAATATTGCTGAGGGATCTAAAAAAACAAATCAACCTGTGGTAGATTGACCATGGTTAGAGCATCGTCTGTTTTCTGTCTTGAAGAAAACATAGACCAAAAAAAACCCAAAACAAACAAAAAAGCACAAAAAAAAAACACAAACCAAAAAAAAAAAAAAAAAAGAAAGAAAAAAAAAGAAAAAATCTCCTCAGAAGTGAATGAGCTTGTCAGACTGGGCCGCTATAGGCATAGGCAGATGAGTTTATAGTTTTGCTGTCTGGCTTACGGTGGAAAGAGATTTTGCCGCACGGCACTGGTCTGGATGAACTGGGGGAAATGAAGTCGTGTTAAATATTGTGTCTTATGTAATTGTGCTCATATTTGTTTAAACTTGCCCCTGCTGTGCGTGGCGTGCAGGTTGGTCACAGGGAGCTCAGCTGCAGGTAAGGATCACAAGCTTCCCTTTTTCTGTGCAAATTGTTCCACTAACATAATTTTTCCCTGTGTTGTGTCCCCAGCTGTGGCTAAAAATGGGCACCTTGGCAGAGGGAGAAATGGGGCAAGTGTAGGTGATGCTGTTCCCCAATATTCTTGGGGGGATTGGGAGGGAGGGCATCTCCGAATTACCTCGACTTCTTGGAGGCCATGAAGGAATTTTGGTATTACGCATTTGTGAAGGGTTTTTACGATCTTGCAGTCAAGTGGTTTTATGGTTCCCTCTGCATTCATCAGGAACTCCCCATGAATCAAGGCCTGCAAAGAGCAGGCGGCTCCTATGAACACGGCTCTATTTCCCCCTTCCCTTTCCTTGTCCTTCCAAGCCCTCAGGCTGAAGAGGGGACTTGGATTTGGGACAGGTGAGAGGGAGGGGGCTCCAGCATGGGGCGGCCGGCAGCCCCGTGGCTCCGTTGAGCCCCGTGCAGCTTTGCATGTGCCCCAGATGGTGCCCCACACGTGTCTGGGGCAGAGTTATGTTGCTCTGGCTGCTCTTTGATATTACTGTTGCTCTGTACTACACACCTCGCTGTCTTAAGTGCTGTACAAAGGCAAATAACATAGGCTCCCAGCTCCTTGCAATCTAGGCAGCTTGCAATCTAAATGAATGTTGACATGAAATCGCACAGGAATCCAAATACAGATATCTACATTCCTCTGGCCTTATTTGCAAGGATTTGCCAGGAGAAACAAAGCGATCCCTGCAACTGTACAAACTAGCTTTGATAGATAATATTTTATCAGCCAGGCATCAGCCATATCTGTCAGGTAAGTGATGCTACACCACATGACATGGTGAGGGTCTTACCATTTTTTTACCTGTCTTGCAGTGGCGACGTAGTCATGTTTTAACAATGAGTAACCAGCTGCTATATAGTTGTTTCATAAATGCATGATGGATGTTTGTCAGCACTTGAAACCTTAACACATAGCTATCTCAAAAAGAATAAACATTAGGAAAATGCATTTCAAGTGTTTGTTTATAACTTCAGTGCTGTTGAAGACCGTATTACAATGAATATATGAACGCTTGAAAAAAAATTATAGACTGGAAAATATTTTGGCTGTAAACACTTTTTTTTTTTCTTTTAAAGTTTTTCCAACCTCATATTGAAGTAAGAGTAAATTCTTTAGTATTGAAGACTACTATTTGGTTTGTGGAGGGTTTTATCTAGCATTCAATGCAGACAGTGAAAGTTCTGCAGTATATACTCCTTTATGAAGGAGTAGATAGGTGAATGTTGAGGTACAGAATTGTATGTCCCTTGACAGCTTAAGTAAATAAATATGGTTAACAAAAAACATACCTGAAAATTCTTACACTTGCTTTGGATTTTCTTACACTTCCTTGGATTTTTAGAAGAACCAAAGATTCATATCTGAAACTTCTCATTTGTACCCCACAAGTAACATGAACACTGCAATTTTATTTGTATTGTGACTTAATCAAATTTGATTTTTTTTTTCTTCTGACAGAAAAGTGTGCTTTTCCAAAATATGTTCAAATCAGGATATGTTCTCAGGTTTCCACATTCTCTGCATAAACGCCAATCTGTCACTGGTTATATGACCTATACTCTAATTTCTGATGCATGAAAAGCCTTTCTTCTTGCTGCCTTTCTTTATATGGTACTGAGTGCTAGAGATTGAGCTTGAACTGCAATATTCTCTGCATGCCTTAATTTTGCTCTGTGTCCCTCTTCCCTCTCCTTGTATGGAAAGGGATCCTCCTAGCCTGGCTGAGAATATCTCAAAATATTGCCTCTACTGTTTTCTTTTAAATATGTAAAAATACTATTTTCTTTTCTTTTGAAAATACTGATTTCTTTCTGTAAAAATACTATTTTCTTTTAAAATATGCCTACACTATTTTCTTTTAAAGTTGTGGGTCTTGAACCATGAATATCTGGATAAATCAAATACCAAAAACACTTCATTCATAGCAGAGTGAATAACTGTCACGGTGGATTGCTTTGTACTGTGAGTGAACAAACTGTGATCCTGGTATCTCCTGGAAATGCCTCAATTCCACAGCATACTGCCCAAGGGAAGAGTATATTTACTGTTTTGAAGTTCAGCGTTTGCCATGTGTTGCATTAAAAACAAAACAAATCCCCAAACCGAAACAAACAAACAAACATCCCTTGATGAGTAGGTGCTGATGGCTTCACTTTGGTATGAGAGTCATGAGAGGCAGCCGCAGATCAGAAAGGCCCCTTGGTTTTAGTGCCTTGTTCTCCTGCGCTATCCCATACCCTCCTCGGCCAGAATACCCAGAATACGGGGCCTGCCTCGAGGGCAGGCGGAGCTCGGCCAGCAGAAACCACACTGGCAAGTTCTGCAGCAGCGCGCAAATTGGCCTTGGGCAGCTAGGCTCGCTTGTGGGTTTCTTCAGTGGTGAGAGGAGGTGGGACTGGAAGGAAATGATGAGGCTTCCCAAAATGCTGGGGGAAGCGCAAGTTGGTGCGAAGCCTGGTGGTTTGTCACCTAGAGCCTCTGCCTGGAGATGTGTTTCCCCTGCGCCTGGGCCTGCGCTGCTGAGGGGGGCTCGCGGGATGTGGCCTCGCTCCTGTTCTCCTCCTGCTCCTGCTTTCCTCCTAGCCCTGCTGCTGGGCCCTGCAGGACGGAGGGAGGGCCTGAGTGGACAGGCCAAGGGGGCGAGTGGTGCCCATTGGTGAGGCTGCCCTGCAGCACTCGCCCCTGTGGTGGCAGAGCCCTTTGCAGCACCTGTAGAGGCACCAACTGAATTCAGGCTGCGTATATTGTCCCACCATATAGAAAGAAACAGGGATCCTGAAGAGAAGAAAGTTCAAAACACCAAACACATACCATGTAATTGCCCAAGTTGGTAAACGTGGGCTGTGGCATTACAGCAGATGTATCACAACTGGATTGTTATTGGTGATAATGCGGAATGCAAGCCACTTTGTCTGGGATGTGTCTTCCCCACACACGTGTGTGACTTCTGCATTTGCACCAAGACTTACAGCCTGGGAGTGTCCAAGGCTGCTGGTAGTTACCTCTCTGCAGAGCTTTCTTCTCCTGAAACAGTCTCTTTCAGTGTGGTACTAGGGCACATACTGGGGAGAGGAAGGGCACGTGATGTACCTTGTGTTGTGGTAGTTCAGTTTTGTGAAGACCTTGTTCTCCATTTGCCTCTGAATGCATGTGAGATGCCCATTGCTGCAATCCCCCTGAATTTAGGGTTACCAGTTTCTGGCTTCTCCAGTTGTAAGGCTGGATCAGCACCGCTGTGAGCACTCGAAGAGGTCTTGCTTGGTATGATGAGAGATGAGCACTGAAGACTGTAGGGTGGGTTCTGTTGGCCATGGAGTCATTTCTCCTTCTGTGAGATGGCCGGTACCAGCCACGCTCAGCTTGTGTTATGTATTTATCCTGTAAGCGTTGAGACCTTTGAACTGCTGTTGTTCTTGCTTCCTGAGGAGGGGAAGTACAGATGTAATTTCGTTCTGATTCAGTAAATGATGTAATTCATGTAATTCAATTCGACCATGGCCCTGTTGCAGGGGAGAGGAGTGTGTTGCTCTGTCCTGAGTTCTCAGGTGATGGCTGAAGCCTGGGAGGGACGTTTTATTGATTAGGGCAATTGTGCAACTGACCTTCTGATCAGCAGGCATCTTAAATGCACTTGTACAGAAATGTGAGATGGAGTTTTTGCCTAGAAACTGTGCTGGTTCAAGTGTGGGTGTATGCAAATAAAACATTTTTTAAAAGAAAATTGCTTTTTTTAAAGCACCAAGAAGGTGCAGGCTTTTTTTTTTTTTTTTTTAAAGAGTACAGACTACTATTTTAAAAGACAGATGAATGTTTAGGACTGTCATTATTTAAAGAAGGAAAAAAACCTCAACAAGTCCTCTAAGTATAACAAAATATCCTGTAATTCTTTCTTTCAGGCATCTGTTTCCAGACTGTTGATGATGGAAAACTTAGCTTTGCTTTAAGCTGTCAGGACTGCAGTAGCCCAGCCAGTGGGCAAGTACAGCAATGCCATGCTGCTGCTGAGCTTATGTAAGCAACCACCTGGCTCCTAAAAAAGTGTCCTCTGTGTGCAATTACACCTGCTAACCTTTGAATTAAAGGTCTGCAGATCACTTTTTCCACTTGGCATCCTTAAATGCCTTAGATACAGCTGACTCTTCTCTGGGTCAATGCTTTTCCTTTGCTTTCTGAAGGCTTTGGATGCTGTAGGGGGAATTACAGAATTGTTTGTACAACTCACAAATGAATGAAAAATCTTGCGGGAAGGGATAAAATGTATTTTGGACATTCTTGCAAAGATAGCTTCCAAAGAAGAAGCACTGGAAGAAGACTATTCTGTGTGTGGGGGGTGTGTGTCTTTGTTTGTTTGTTTTTAGTTTATCTTGGGAGAAATAAATCTTTTCTCCTTTTCTGTGATCCTGGTCAAAATTTGTAGCATCTTGCAGTAACGTATTTAACATTTAATCAAACTTGTGGTAAAAGCAAAACTCAAACAATCGGGTGGCAATGACACTGTTCTGTAGAATTTGTGTATGCATGTGCATGTGTAAGAGCAGAAAGCTACATGATGCTTGTCATGCAAATCAGAAGAGAGAAACTAGCCAAGGGGTGGGTGGGAGCCACAAAAAGTCTGAGCAGAGACTTGGTGAGACTCCACAGCACACGAAGCGTGAATGGGGACTTCATGTTCTCTCCATGGGGTGAACGAAGCGTGTGGTGACAAGCTAGATGAAAGAGTTGTGACAGAATTGGAGAAGGGATGGCTGTACGGTCTGCATGTTAAAGAAAAAACTAACCCAGGTGAATGAAAATGAAATCAATCGCCTCCCTCTAGCCTGCTCTTCAGCTGAGACCTGAGTGAGACTGAGGAGTCCTCTCATTTTGCAGGCAATGCTGGCATCATGTGGCCACTTTATTCAGCTTGTTGAGAGGTAAAAGAATTTCTAAAACGTCTTCTGTGCTTTTTACTGGTGTCTTTCAACTTGAGTTTCCTGAGGGAGATAACTCACAGCCAGACCCAATCCTGGTTGCTTCACCTGTCTGGATGCCTTGGGTCATCATCTCAACTTACGGAAGAGATGAGGAGAGTTAATTAATAGCTTGGGGTTTTGCACTTTCCCACAACTGATACTATCTATTCAAGTGATCAGACCACCTGTTCCAACATATACAAGGGGGTTTTAGATGTATTCTGCCTCTGAATGTAAATTAGAGTTGGAAATTGCCCCCCTGAGTGGCAGACAAGCTGCAGTGGGTGTATTTTTTTAAACTATGGGCCTATGGGAGGCGCTCACACAGAAAGGCAGGAAACGCTAGAGGGGAGCAGGAATGTGGGAGGGAAAAGAAATCCTACGCCAAACTCATTTGGGGAAGAGCTGGAGAAGGTGAGACCCGAAAATGCCCATCGAAGGAAGAACAGTGGGAGAAAGGAAAAAAAGTGACACTTTTCCAGAGGTGGTGGTAAAGGAGCCGCAGTTTTCTAAGGAACACTTCCTGCTGACACCACAAAGGGACACCCTGTCTGCAGCAAAGGTTTTTGGAAGTTGAGTAGTCTGCAGTGACTGCTGGGCTGGAGAATAAAATTCCCCTTCTCGTTCTGAATCTGCCTAATTAGATGCATTGACTAGGCTACAGAAAGTAATTTTAAAGCAATAATACAGGTATTTTGGAAGAATGGAAAGCGAGATAGAGCTGGTATCTAATGGTAGCTGAAGTGGGAGTGTGTTGCACAGCCCAGGCTTAAGGAGTTGAGCAAAAATTCTCCTTAAGCTCAGATAAACCAAACCTAGGTAACATACTTTTAATCAGAGGTACTGCTGGCTTATTAGCTTCCCTCTGAAATGACCTGCCATGAATAAGAAGCAGCATCAGTTCAGGAGAGTTCCTCTTTGAAGTTCAGTGTATCTAAATAAAAAGGAAAACTTGGCAAGAGACTCTCAATATCTGAGAGAGAGAGAGGCTGCTCCTCCCAGTCAGGCTTCAGATTGTGAAACATACGATGCAGTGTTCTTAAATATAGAGTATGCGTTTAATTACACTTGCATGAACTTACAGATAGACCATTTGTATTTTAAAGTATTTCTATACATACAGACGTGTTTGTGCACAAATGAATATTTCTCTGTAAAGACATATAGATATGAAAGGAGTGAAGCTATGAAACAGAAAGCTTTTGTTGAAACAGAAACAGAAATCTTTTTCAAATGGACAAAACCATTTGAAATCTCCAAACCTTGAAAACACAAAAACAGTTTCTGGAGAGCAAGCAGGAAGCCACTTAACAGGAACTGGATGCCTCATATGGAACACAAGCTGTATGAACTTCAGCATGTGTTTAAATAATGGTTAATTATGGCTCTGATTTTGCCATTTTGTTCATTAATATTTATATACTTAGATGATAGGGAATCTGACTCAGTGTCTTTTTCAGGTTGTTCTTGATTAAAACATCTAGCCTAGATGACTTAAATGCTAAGTGGAGGTAATGGGGGTAATGCACAGTATTTCATAATCAGAGATATGCATGTGCTTCTGTGTTGCATAGCAGACATTAGTTATTTAAATATTTTTTTCCCCCTACCTGAAGATCCATGACACAGATCCCTAAATTCCTCCTCAACTATCTTTTAGCTCCCAAGTGCAGATTTCTTGAAAAACTTTCCAGCTCTTGAACAGACCCAGCATAATCAAACTGATGAAGATTAGTACTGCCAAAATACAAATGCAGACCCTTTGACTTTCTGTGGTATATTCTTTCCTCTAGCTTCTATCCTGAAGAGGAAATCTTATTTCTTCTTAAGCTGTATGTGGTTGAATATAAAAAGAAAGATATGCACCTATCCAGTCTGTCAAACTTGTGATAGATTTTTTAATTTAATTTAATTTTTTTTTTAAAGACTACTTTTCTTCCAGGGACTCTTACAGCTGATGCATTGATTAAAAAAGGAGGTAAAAAGTACTAGATCTCATTTAATGTGTGCTCACCCAGCATAGCTTTAAACAGGGAAGTGCTGCAGCAGCCAAGTTGTTGGCCCAGGTTGAGATCACACTAACAGCTCTCTAGAGATCACTGCTGGAGTAGGACTCAGTGCAGAGCAATTAAATAGATACTTTTCTTACCGAGTGTGTGGGAAGGGTGTTAATATATGAGGAAGAAAATGCGAAAGTCGATAGTGTGACTGAGGAGAAATCAAAAAGGTCATCTGTTTAATCTGTTAGCCTGCTGGAGACAGGGACAAGGTGAGTCTTGGGCCAGGTTACTCTCATCACAGTGCTGCAGCCTGGTTTTCCCTACTCCAAAGAATGGCAAATCCTTTCTTTAGCACAGACTTTCAGAGGCTTTTGCTTTGCTCTGTGGTTGAAGGATGAGACCTTTTAGCTAGTGATCAAGCTTGAAGGATGGGACCTTCTTGCTAGTGATCAAAAATCATGACTAGTTACCAAAATCATTGTGGGCCATGAGGGCAGATAATCCTCCTGATGTCTTTGTATCTTTACCAGAGCAATGGCAAACAGGTGTTGGTGGGCAGGAGCGAAGCAGATCTGTGCAAGGCTTATAGGACTTGCCTCTTGCTGCCAAAGGACAGAAGCTGTGTAGACTGTGAAAGAAAAATTATGAGCATGATGAGTTTTTTCCAGAAAAAAACTCTTCTTCACTCTTCTGGTTCAGTTTCTCAGTGGAGTCAACTTTATAATAAGTAACACTAATTATGGTTGAACATGCTAGCACATCATGCTTTATGTACTCCAGAATATGTGAAATGGATGCATTGCAGGAGGGATTGTGATATAACACGGAATACAAAAGGTATTTAAAATGAAGGCGAGGCAATAGGAATATGCTAGAAATTCAAGATACTGAAGAGTTTGCTGTAGTTAAGCAGAGACCTAATTCTTTGGTGGGAAAATAAAAAGCTTTTAAGTATATATGTATATATTTATATATATAATATATATACATTTTTTTTTAGAGGGAGGAGGGGGCAGGTCTTAGGTAGCTCCAATTTTCAATGACTTCAAATTAGGTTTCCTACCTAGTTTATTAAAGATGGAAATCAGTAGAATATGTAGATGAATTTTCCACTGGGAGGCCAAGAAATTGCTCTTTGCAGTATATCCAAGTATCTTTGGTAATCATTTGGTATCTTTGGTAATCATTTAATGTTTTAGACCTCTATACATGGAAATCTTATACTTTTTTTTTGCGGATGAGGAACATCCTCAGTACAGGGCAGACTGAATAATCAATTCAGATGCCTGGGGGAAGCTTATGACTGAATTGGAACTGATATTCTACTCCCCCATTAATTGTATTAGTCTTTCCTTAAACTTTTCTGGGACCAGTGCCCCAATGATGGTAGAAGAACGAAGCTGCTCTTGCTGTAATAATAACCCAAAGAAATCAGGACTGGCAGACTGCTCTGTTGCAGGTATTGATGGGTTTTCCTTTTTGGGGAATAATGAATTAAGGCATCGCAGCTTGAGGATCCAAGACTATGCGAGTCCAGCACCGAAGAGCCAGGCAAACCCCAGGGCTTGGGCTGGGTGCTTGTTGGTGGTCGATGCCTGCTCTGCTGTACCATCTTGTGGAGCTACATCCAAGTTGGCTGCTGTTGCTCTCTTCTCCCCCAAGCATCTGAGATCCATCAAAGCTGGCCTGGACTCTTTAGGTTGGAAAGGTAAAATGGTCTGAAGTGAAGGCATTAGGGATGAAACAGGCTCTCTTTCAGCCTCTTTTAAAAGAAAGATGAAATTTTTGCATCTCTATTGTTTTCCTTGGCATGCTTGATTTCTATATAATCAATTAAATTAATCAATTCAACCTTTCTAATGCTTTTAATGAGAAAACTACCCATATTGTATAGCAATAATGTCAATATAATTTATCTTACCGTGGTAATAAAAGCATGCTACTAGAGTTTAACCTATTGTTGTGGAATACTCTTGGGTATTTTTTTCCCCTAAATTAACATAAGAACCGACTGCTGGAAGATGCACTTTGTGAAACCAAATTATATTATTAATCAAGCCAAAGCACAGAATTTGCCACATGGTGGTTTTGAAATGCCCCAGATGCTCTTTAATTGGAATGTTACAGAAAATAACAGGATGAGAAACTGTATTTGGTGCTTAATTAACTTGCATTGTAAGTTCAATGACTTATATTAGATGGCTGGACCAGAATACAACCGTGATGTAACATGCTGCTTAACGCACTGAATCCATTTATCTACTGTCTACTATATTTCAGCTTACGTTAATAAGCACCCTCTTAATTAAGCAGTTGGCGTCATTCCTTGTTGTATGTTGAAATGGCTGGTGCTAAATACCTTTTCCTCTTGTAGTCTTCTCTTCATTTCAGCAGTTGTTGTCGTCATGTGAATTATCTGTCATACAAAGAAACCAAGTTTCAAGAATGCTTTTTCTCTTGCCATCTGCTATGCCATTGAAATTGTGATCATCCTGCAGATTCATTCAAGTCCAAGCTGTGCTTTAATCTTATTTTTTTTTGTAGCTATGAAAGGGATGCAAGAGAGCAAGGGAATATTGCTGTGTATTTTGTGGACCGCAGGCCTTTGTGGTCATTTACATGGTTGCCACCTGCACTG
>JAVCKT010049116.1:0-16954 GCA_032273925.1 Rhynchotus rufescens
CAGCCTATGGACCTTACTGGGACATAGTGGGAGCAAGATTTCAGTGAAGAAGGAGCCTTACGGGTGCTCTTGCAGTAACCTGCAGTGTTGGGAGTTATCAGAGCTATGCTGTTCCCAGCAATGCAGCCTGCCCTTTGGTTGATAGCTCCTGCTAAGCCTTTCTTATTTGCTGCAATACATAGATTCATTTTGCAGTGTAACCCAATGTATAAATTTTGAATTAAAAATTCAAATGTTTGATTTGATTTCAAAACACTTGGGTTATTAATCACAAAACAGCACTGCACAATTTGTAGTTACATTCCTTCCAGCTTTCTTCTTAAATTTAAGTTCTTTATCCAGCTCTGTTACAAGTGTTGAAAGACTGCTGCCAAAATACACAGATCAAGAGATGAGACAGAAATAGATCTGGACTGAGCTGAAGTTCAGTCTGGAGAAAGAATTTCAATCGCATCATGATCTGAATTTTACTCCATTGAGATTGTTGTTAACAAGGAGAAATAAACAAAAGTGGAAAGCAGTCTGATGGCCCTTGCAGATGTTCCTGGGGAGCTGAAAGCACAGGCCAGTTTCAGTAATGACTGTTGTTGCTCATGCTCCGTACGGCACAGAAGCATTGGTGCCTGTTAGCAGTTGTTTATCCTTTATAATAAACTGAAGGAAGTAAACTAGTCAGATAAAGGTTTCATGCTGTATTGAGTGAATAAACATTAGACATAAGAAAAAAACAATTTTTACCCATTAGAGAAGGGACAATTTCTTTATCTTAGAAATATTAGAATGACAAGCCTAAAACCAAAATCCTTTATGCACTGAACGGATGCATGTGGACAGAGACAGCAGCTCGGTATGTGTTTACTTCCTCGGAGTGGCTCGAGGCTGGAGTGTAGCGGACCACCTAGTTGAGAGACTCTCATAATCTCCGTGGTGCACTTAGGGTGCACAAGGGAGGCATTGGCCTCCCTTGGGGAGTGTCAGCCTAGTTGCCAGTTGTAGCCATGTTTTTTTCATAATTTGGACAATCTTCCATTGCAGGTTGAATAGAGAAGGCCAAAGTCATTTTGATATCTGTTGACCTCATGATGGGAAAAAACCTCTAGGCCGTTCAAAGAACCGGGAGGATGGAGGAGAAAGGCGGATTTCTTATAGATGACAGCATTTTCAATGTTCATTTGCTTCCCGAAAAGAAAAAAAGCTTGCCTTGTGTCAGTCTGTTTACATTTGGGACTTGTAATAGCCATTGGCATTATTTATTATTATTTTTTAAACTTCCTAGACCTTCCTAGTTCTTCCAGGCCTCTGAGTCTTTTACTTGTGCCTAGAAATGGAGAAAACCTTCCTGCCTAGCAATGGAGCCAGAGTGAGTGTCCTTTTACATGAGTTATATCCTTGGAACAAAAATCAGCCTTAATCTGTTTGATTTGGGCTCTTTCCCCGCTAGGTTTTAAGCTGAGGTAATACATCTTCTGTGCATGACTGCATGGCAAGTCTGCTACTGTGTCATCCATGCTAGGCTTGAGAGCTGTAAGACTTCTGTGCAGCACCTACTTAAGAGAGAATTTGTAGGAAACTTGAATGTGTGGAGATCAGGCCACTCTGCATAGCTTTTGTTTTACTGCTGTAGGCCTTGAAAAGGAGTGTTACCTGTTACTGTCTGCTAGACAAACTAGCACCTACTTTTATACTACTGCATATGGTTAATAAATTTTAGAAAACTGCACTGCAGGCCTGCAACCTGAATTGAGTGGTAGTTGTGATAGATAAAGGATAATACTAGGTTTATTACCACTGGCGATCTCCAAAATAGCTGCTCTTTTGAAAGAATCATAAACATGCACAATTTGTTTTTTTCTCCTCTTTTATTTTCTTTCTTTACCTTTTAAAGGTCATTTTTATTTCTCTTCATAAGAGATACAAGGGTACATAGTGAAATGTCATTTATTAAGGCATGTTGTTTCCAAAACTCCTTACATGCTCATGCTCCAGGAGTCTGTGCATGCTCCAGGAGTCTGTCACTGCCCCGAGATGAAGGTGAAGAGTTGGACATACCAACTCTTCACCACCCACCAGGGTGATGACCACAGCCATAAAGTGGGATCAGGCTCAAGCTCCAGTAGTGCTACGTTAGACTGCTTGACAGCGATTAGAGTTGGCAAAACCTTCCTACCTGTTCTTTTTTGTTTGAATAGCCAATATGGGAAATGTTCTGTGGGCAGTCTGACTCTTTCAAGTCAGTCTCACAGCAGTGGTTGTCCTAAGTGGAAGTTTGTATATTAAAGATAATAGTCCTAAGTCATGAGGCAGATGTAGCTAAGGAAACATATGTGAGATTGCTGCCCTTGTTTGACTTTTTTTTGTCTAGTTAAGAATGTGGTACAAACTGCTCACTGTGGTTTTTTGAGCTTTTAAAGAGTGATTATAATTAAACCCACATTGGAGTCTGAAAGCCAAAAGCAACTGAGTCATGAGGGGATATTGCATAGGAAGAAACTTTTAAGAACCTATTACATGTTTTTAGTACTAAGCATTTTGGCTTGTTAGACTGCTCATTGTATTTATAGGGAGGGTCTTTCCAGTGGGGTTTGCATTAGCCTTGGAGGACAAGCATTGGTTATAGGCAGCATCTCCAAAGCTGCGTGTGCTTCTGTAAAAACCTATCTAGGTGTTTATGGTGTGTGTTTGTGCTTTTAAAGTGCCAGCTGCTTCTTGAGAAATAAGAGGATCTGCGCTGCTGCTCCTGTTGTCTTTTATGTGAGGTGAGGGTACCTTATTCTAGAGCGTGGAGTTTAATAATATTTAAAACTTTTTATTCTGATTCTGTGTAATAAGTCTGTTCATACAAGCTGCCTGAGTAATAAAAATGTTCACTATAATGGGCCAGTTTGCAGTTGCATTTTTTTCTCAGTTACACCTGTGATGCCTTGCTCTGGAGAAGATGGGAAATGCCCCAGTGAAATATTTCTAATGGTAACTCGCAAGTAGTCTATAGTTGAGTGAAATCCCAGTGTGTAGGGCCCAATTTGCTGATAGGAAATGAAAGGTTCTTGCTTATTGTGCCCCTAGGGCAGACAGGTGGCTGAAAGCTGTTTAAAAGAACCCTTCATTGTTGTCTTAATCCTTGGCACGTACCACTCCTGAAGGCCTTCAGGAGAGTTGTAGGCAGAGCCTTACAAAGAATAGGATTCAGAGGGAGAAGTTTGAGAATGAGCATTATTACTGTGTTTAATTGGGAAAAGCTCCATGTTCAGCAGTGCTGGGAAGCAGCCCTTCAAGAATAATTGCCCACTGATTTTCTCTGAGCAGCTGTCTGGGCTAAGGCAATTCAGCTCTTTCCCACTGCCTTATTACTTCTGTGTTTTAAATGCTGCAGTTGCTTAGCAGGGAGTGCAGAAAACTCAACTGGGAGGCAGGTCTGCAAGAAAAACATGCCATATGAAAATAAATATTTAAAATCAAATTGAGGAGTTTGGATTTTTCCAGTTTACAATGGTAAGTCCTGTGCCATGTTAGAACAGTATACCCTGATGCTTTTGTGGGGTTAGTGAACCTCCACTTGTGGCTGCTAAAATCTTGCCTGCTTCCCCTTTCTCACAGGTATCACTGTGTTTATGATCACAGTACTGTGACTGTAGGTTGTCCCGCTGCTGTGTGACAATAAGATACTTATTGGACACTTGGGAGTTATAAATAACTCCTTTGACCTTCTTGACCTTGATTTTTTGTGAGGATATGAAAGTTTTTGTGATGAGTATTTTTTCAATGATTGTAATTAAAATGTGCACATTTTACTGAGTACAAAGGCTTTATCTTGCAGCATGTCTATAGGCCAATGTTGTCAGTGCACTGTATAAATGAAAAAAGAATGGGAGATTATCTGTCAATTTTTCTAAAGAACCATTTAATCTTCAGGAGTTCTTATTGTAAGCTGGTGGAAACTGCATTTCTTGAGCTACATACTACATAGAGTTCTAATTCTGAAGTTTTTTTGGTCTTATGAAAGCAGAAAACAATATCTTGGATACTGTTTTGCATCTGGGAAATGTCTTTCTTCTAAATAAGGGTTTCTGTGAGTAAAATCACTTTTTAGGATTTAATATCTCTGGGCTATCAAGAATCAATTAGGCGTTTTTATTTTTTTTCTATAGCAAAGAAATAGCGCTTGGTGTTGACCATGGTAAATGGCTTCCATATTCCTTAGCAAGTTTCTCCTATAAAACATACATCTCTCCAAACCAGATACTTTGTGCAGATGTCTTGCATGATGAGGATTAAGAGTATGCCAGACATGCAGATAGTCTCAGTAGTGATTAGAAGTTGCTGTGTGTTACCTGATGATCCTTGGCTTTCCTTGTGTGCCTACTGCTCCTTTTGGATATAAACTTGCAGCCATTTGAGATGTGGCAGAAGGACACAGGAGAACATGAGAGCATCTCTAGATGGCAATTTGTCAGCTTGTTAGGAACTTTCCTCTTTGTTTATGAAAAGAAAGCAGTGTATGTGGTGGTGTTTTTTAAATCGCATTTGCCCCAGAAGGGAAGTATCAGCACTTGCAATCTCCGTCAGATGATCCAGAGCTCATTTTGATGTTGTCGTGTTTGGCCAGTTGCTTAGGTACAAGCTCAAATACCATATTGGTTATGTTAAATTGAGTTTTGTGGTTTTACAGTTTAAGAAATCTGGGCTTCGCGCAATAACATGCGACCGTTCCTTTAGAATGTGTTTTCTCTTATACCTAATCAGTTTTATGTGTATGTGCAATAAAGTCTTGAGCATAGTTTGGAAGAATCAACGTTTATACTGTGCTTTAAACACACAGGAATTTGGGACAGCCTCATAAAAATGAACTGTCTTGCTGTATAGCTGCATAAGGGGTTTTGTGGAACTGGAGAGAGGAGTTCTGGGGTAAGGAGCAATGGGGGCAGTGAAATTCCAAAACAGAACATTGCCAAATATTCCAGTCCTAAATATTCCAGTATTGGTATCTTATGTTCGAATAATTTGTGTGACAGTTTCCCAGTGAATCTTCTGTATTGTATAAACATGCTTGCAGTGAGGAACATGTGACTGATGTTTGATTTATGTGTGTAGATATTGGGACTTCGGGCAATTTTGGTTATGGATAAAAGTGCAATTGAGTTGACCACCTATACGTGTACTGTTATAAATGCACAAAATAAAGCAGTCTTGCATGAGCTTCAGAAGGCAGCAGAATGAGAATAAAAGAAAATGGACTTTCAGCCCTTTGGGAAGCAGGTCACAAGCGGAATGGTGGCATGAGAGCATATGGAAAACAGTTGATGCTGAGGATTCGCTCACATCTGCACATACACCTAGAGGGACACAAAGTAACCATGTAGCTCTGATGAGATCAGGTCATACTGACAGGGTATAGGAACTGGTGCAGAACAGGTTCATGTGTTTTGCACTTTGTAAGGCTCCTGCGAAGCTTCCCTCCCATCTTTAGGTAACTTTGTACCTGATGCTGAATAGCCAGATCCTTTCTAATCATGGAGACACAAAATCCCCTTCTACTGTGTGGCTTGAGGTGAGCTTACAGAGTTTCTGCTCCCTGCTGAGCACTCACCAGGGGGCACTGGAGCCTTCCTGTGCTCTTGCTGCAGACAGGAGGACACTTGCAGGCCCTGTTGCTTTGTGCCTTTGCTGCCTGCAAAGAAATGGGGAATTTTTCTCCAGTGTAAACAGGATATGTTGTCTTAACGTAGTGGGAGCACTGTTGCTTCTTAGATGTTTTTTTATTGGGAAAGAAAGCCTTTCCAAATCACTTAGTTTGTTAGAGTTGCAAAATTTAAATGCCTTAGACTGGCAAGGAGTAATGGAGCTAGTGGTTTTACTGCATGTAGAAAACCCTATCCTAGTCTTTAGGACAGTGGTTGGTGGAGGGGGACTGATGGTTTTTATTTTATTTTCCTTAAACAAAACAGTTTGACGATAGTTTCATTACAGGCCTGTGCTTTAAAAGAAGACCCTGGAAAGGGACAATACCAGTTAAAGCAAAGGAAAAGGAGAACGACAGGGTGAAGTATGTGGAGGAATAGTGAATTCTTTCAAGGACTTCTTTGATAGTGGGACATTTTAAACAGTTTAGTAAAGTATGCTTACAAATGGGTGTTTCAAATCAAAGCCATACAAAAAGAGAGCTTAAAATTATGGAAAAGTTGATATATGATCTCTGACTGACTTTGAAACAACTTAAAGCCTACCCGCAGCCAAATGTTTATAAATAAAGCAACCAAGCAAACTTGTGTGATTGTAGTAGACTTTAGTCATAACTGTTTTTGGAGAAACCCCTGTGAAATAAAGCTGTAGGCCATTTAAAAAAAAAAAAAATAGATTACATGGATGATAAGGGTGTATTAACTTTTATAGTACTTGGAAAGTAATGTGGTCTGCTGGGGCAGCACTTCCATGCAAATGCTAGCTGTGCAGAATTGGCACCATGATGCTTTCATGATTTGCTTTTACCCCAGCTGTGTGACTGTGATTCTATATGCTGGTACTCATCTGGTTTCTTCAAGAGGTGGTTTGGGGTATTAAGTTAGCAGAAGTCTCCCCACTTTTTTTTTTTTTTTTTTTGCTTTGCTTAATGACTTTTCGTTTGGCATAGTAATGTAAGCCAGCTTGTAGAGCTCAATGAATCCTGTTACTGGCACAAAGTCAGCTAAGGAATATGTGGCCAGGCTAGGGAAAGAATGAACTGCGTGAGTGCCCAGTTAGTTTTAGGTGAACTCTTAAGGAATTGCAGCCCTTGGAAAACAGCTGGCTCTGTGAATGAATTGTGAAGCTGGCTATAAAAGGTAGAGGGAAGACTGGTGCTGCTGGTCTAGTTCTGAAACTGCAGCTGCCCACAGACCCCAGCCCACTGGATACAGTGATATCCCGACAGCTCTCAGTATTGCAGATGGCAAATACCATGATGAAAATCTATCACCCTTGAGCTCTTTCTGGCAACTTCTGTAGAAGAAGCTAAAGCCTTTGCTGACTTCTCCATCTAGACAGAGGTAGATACTCTTTCAGGCCAGACATGTGACACTTTTTTTAGCAACATCACTTGGTGCAGCTAGGAACGTGTGCTCGGGGAAGAGGCCTGTGTCTGTAATGCATTAGTTTCTGGTGCAGCCACTTTTGTTTAGGAGATTTTATCCCTTCTGTTTACAAAGAACAATGAAATGATGGGTCAAATGTAAACATGCATGTGGGAGAAACAGAACAGATCACTTTGTGTGCCTGTAAATTTTAAAACACTTTAGAAGTAAGCAGTAGGAGAATACATGTGCATATGCGTGCATTATGTGTGTGTGTATATAACGTTTTAAATATAAGGACTACCAAAGTTTTAGTCTTTTGAAATCTATAATTTCAGTGCTTGCTGTATGTTTTTTCAGTTCCTCCTTTGTGATGTTGGTCTGTTTCTTGTGTGTGTGATTTTTTTTTGAATTAAATTTTTTTTTTTAAATTTTATCTGTTGGATAGCCTTGTGTTTTCTTACTACCTATCTTTGCGTTTTTGCTTTTTTTCATCCCAGAAATTGGTCCAGTGACGATAACCACTGATCCCAAGAAATTTCAGTATGAACTCAGGGAGCTTTATGTTCAGGTGAGTAACTGATTAGTTCTTTTTATATTTTTTGCAAGTGAAGTTTTAAGTTTCTTTTTACTTTAATACTAATGAATTGCATATTTTGTAATTGCTTTCAAGATGCAAACATTCAGCTAAGACAAGATATCATTGATTTATGCTTGTTCATGATACTAGTCAGAGGACAAAGAATATATTCAAAAAGGACAGATAGGACACTTTTTAGGAGATATCTGAGAAAATGCAAGCATTTCCTAAATGTTTTCTATCAGTGTTTTGCTTAGAATGGCCATTTGAAAAAATGGGAATGAATGCTGGGGAGTTGAGGAAAAAATGTGATGGATTAATCTTCTGAAAAGTTGTAGATAAAGAACTGCCATTAATCAACAAAGCTAAAATTCATGCTAGTGTTAAACTGCTTCAAATAGTCTGAGCTAAAGAAAGTGTAAGTTTGAGTGCTGAGCCCTAACTTGTTCACTGTGTTAGTGGACATAGTGAACCTACGTTCACTACTGTTTGACATAAGGAAAAAATTTGTCTATTTGCATCTCCTTGAAGAAACTAGGCCCTACCCTTTCGCTATCAGAGTAATAGCGAAAGAATCCCGTTGACACCTTATGAATTGATGGCATTTTGTCTTGTGAATTACTGGGTATCACTCTTATGGAAAGTGTCGTGGAAACTTCTACTTGGGCAGAAGTGACTTTTTTAGTGTTTCTTGTAGTATAAATATTAATTTGTGAGTTCTTTTAAATACTTTTTCACACTAGAAGATTTTAAAAATGCACTTAAATCTTTTTTCTACTTGAAAAAGAAAGCATATTCTCATAGTTTGAGAACTGAATGTTCCCACAGTATAGATGTCAATATACTTGCATAAACAATTATAAAATTATCTTTACTTCAAGTTGTCACTTAGGACTATTGGTGTCTCTGAGTGGGATGGTTGGACTAGATGATCTCTTCCAATCTCATTCTGTGATCCCGTGTAAATTAACAGTAATAGTTGTCTTTAGTAGGGTTGTTTTAAACACTTTTTGAATTAGTTGTTAAATTAACTGGGTTCAGTACCACTTAAATACAGTAGTACTGAGATGACAGCCCTATGCCACATGTTCTAGGTGACGCTGTGTGTGCAGAAGGGTTGAACTAGATGATCTCTAAAGGCCCTTTCCAACCTTAAGGATTCTATGATTCTGTGAAATTTAGACCTAAGAAATTTGACTTTTGAACTTGTCCAAACAGAATGGAAAAATACTTACTCACCACCATGTTTCCAGCAAGTGCTTTGCATGTGAAGAATTAAAAACTGATGCAATAATTACTTTTCTTTCCAATTGACTTTCCAGTCTGGGAAGGCTGTGTGTGTGTGTGAGGAGTATGTGAGTATGTGAAGGCATGCTCATCATAAAAATAATTTTTTATCTTGATACTGCAGAGATTTGTTACCCTTTCCAAGGGAGATAACTGTTTGTATTCAGCCCTTCCAAAGTTCTCACTTTCATATGCTAAATCAATATTTATGCAAGAAGAAAGTGCACTTCTGTTTAAAAAGTATTTTCTTTTTAATTGAGGAAGGAAGTGACCCTTTGATACAATGTTAAATAAAGTCATAGTTGGAAGCATTTTCATTACAATAAGAGCTGCAATGTGTCCAGCTGAGCAGCTGTCTGCAAAGCAGTGCAGGTCACTGAGCATCTGTCACCTGTGACCCTTCTGCTCAGCTCTGCCCTGGCTGAGCTCGTGGGAAGCCTAGGACGGATTCAAATGTCCTCCCTGAGAAGAGCTGAGACCATTTCCCACCTGGGCCTATGGCCATGACCTCCCATGACTGCTGATGGCACTACGACAGCCATCAAATCCTCAGATGTCTCTGGTGGAATTGTTGCCAGTTGGTGACGGCACTCTACAGAAGCTGTGAATGCCTTGGAGAAGGAAAATGAATAAATGATTAGAAGCTGAAAAAGTTCATGTCTTGAATATCCCCTGAAGAAGATAATTTAGTTCATATGTCTGTTTTTTCTTAGAAAAATGTTTGTTTTTCATTATTTTTTTATGTTTTGTGAACAGGGTGGTGGCGACTGTCCAGAGATGAGCATTGGGGCAATTAAGATTGCTCTGGAAATCTCTCTTCCGGGTTCTTTCATCTATGTGTTTACTGACGCTCGCTCCAAAGATTATAGACTAACCCATGAGGTGCTTCAGCTCATTCAGCAAAAACAGTCGCAGGTACAGCAAGGGTTTATGTTCAGGAATGCTTTATAGCTTGAATGTGCTGTGTTCCCAAAGAAAATATTCTTCTCTTTGAGACTCCATGAAATTCCTTTATACAGAAAGGAGCTTGATATTCCCATTCTCATAACTGTTTTAGTTTTTCTTGAAATAGAAAATTACATGATCTCGTCCGTTAAAAACTCAAATGAAAGGAAGGTTTTCTAATACTGTAAATTAAATAGTGGGAGTGAACCTTTCTGCTAGCATGGGTATTCTTGGTCAGCTTAATAGCTGGGTGGCATTTAAATGTCTTGGAATAGAGTTATTTGTGAAACAGAAGTGCTGATTGAAGAATATCACTTGAAAAATCACTGTGAAGTGAATCTTCATTTCTTCATGGTTATTTTTTTCCCCTCAGTAATGAATGCAATATCTGTCCTTGCAGAGTAATATGAACCCATGCAAAGCACTGCAAATCCATGTAGAGCAATATGGTTTTGTCACATCTTATTGCCATCTTTACAACATTTTCCTTGCTAAATTTTGACACCATGTGTCAACTGACTTAATATTTCTGGCTTATGTGTGCGTGTGTATGTTTGTTATATATGTGTATGTATTTGCTTTTTAAACCACAGGTAGTATTTGTGCTGACTGGAGACTGTGATGACAGGGAACACATCGGTTACAAGGTCTATGAAGAAATTGCCTCAACAAGCTCTGGTCAAGTGTTTCATTTGGACAAAAAGCAAGTTAATGAGGTAAAATCTCTCGAGTTCTGCTATATTCAGAGGGGACAAGGGCCATTGCTACACACAGCTTGAGCAGCTTCCCTCTGCCCATGGGCAACTGCCCATGAGTCAGGACAGAAATCCTCTCAGCCTTGCAATAGGTGGTGTAAGGTTAGGGGATGGAGAAATTAGCTGTTTGGTCTGTGCAGTTTCTGCTCTGAATTTGGCAATTATTTGATGTGAAACAGTATTACTATTTTGATTAAATACGTCATTTGATTGAATTCCTACATAATAAGAAAAATGAGCACAAGTTGCATAAGCAAGTAACTAAAGCCATGTATGCCACATCTATCACGCAAACAATTCTGGAAAGGGGACTGTGATGTTTTAGACTTTGTTCCATGTAGTAAGCAGCATTACTTTTGCACGAGCCTTAGATGACTAGGCATAATATACTTTGGGACAAATTCATTGTGAAATTTTAGTGGGAAATGCTCTCCCTCAGAAGTGAGGTTCTGGGATTATTTATTTATGATTTTGGAAGGCAAATGTGAACAAAGAGAACCATTTGCAAATGCTAAGCAACTCCATATTCTTAGGTAGGGCTGGTATGTGCCGTTCTATCAGCAGCCTATCTCTGCTTTCCGAGCTCCTTAACACTTGGCCTGTTCTAGGAATACCAGCTTCTGCTTGAATGACAGGTTTGACTTGGAATGCTGAGTGAAGTTTTAGGTGGGGAATTTAAGCAACAACTTCTTCCTCTTTCCAACTCCATCTCAATGTTTGCTTTGAGCAAATGACAGGTGGGTTCCTCATCTAGAAGCTAGACAGCCCGTGCTCTGCATAAGAGCAAAGGTTCATACCAGCAAGTGATGGTATTTTTGCACAATTTTAGGGAGCTGGGAGGGGAGGGAATGCAATCCTCTATATACTGTGTGCTATAAGTGATCCCCAGGGAAACTAAATGGCTTTTGTAAGTCCTGCATCCCGAATGACACCTCTAGACCTCACTTCTGAATCAGAAAGCCTACTTCAAGTGCCCACCAATGCTTGGGGAGAAGTGAAAAGGATAGATAGTGCTAGTCTGCATCAGCCTTCTAAGGTGCATATCCCTGAGGCATGCTTCAACTGAAATAAAAGTTGCTGCCCTCTTCATCTGTGTGGTCAGTCGTGTGCCGAGCATCAAGGTTTATAAATGCTAAAACATAGTCACTGTTTTGAGCCTAGAGGTAGCTAATGCTGAAATGTCCATTAGGAAAATGCTACCAATAACTGAATGTGAATGCTCTGCCAAAATGGGATCTTGTCGTCTTAAAAACATTTTTGATTATTCTGCCTCTACAAACCCAAACCAAGTTATTTATAGTGTGTAAAACTGCAAATCATCATTCTCATCCTTGCCCTTTGCACATTGTGTGGAGAATGAAGCAATATTATGAGCTAGCTACAAGGAAACAAACAAAGCATGACTTGGTATGTATCCAATGCTTATGCTATTAAGAGAAGGAAAGCTTGTTGCCTTTTGTACTAGCTCCATATTTACAGTTAACTTTGAAACTCTTGTCAATTGATAAAGTCCTTTTGAATGGAGCTCTTCTACCAGTGTCATTTAAGGTCATATTCTGACAGACTTGTCAGGAACTCTCAGTGCTTTACATTACTAAGAATATCTTTCTAAGTTCAAAGTGCAAGTTGTGATTTATTTAATATCTAAAAATTACTCTAGGCTTTTTCATTGTTTGGAATTATAGGCACATCATTTCCAGAGGTAATGCTATGCAATATCAAAGAATGGCAGATTTCCCACAGTGTGGGGTCATACGTGTTCTTAGCATATTCAGTACAGGTTAATCTTGCCTCGGACCTCTTAAGGAAGTGTAAAAGTATTCTGTGATCAGAGTCCTTAAAACTTTTCCTTCTAATCTGATTTGGTTTAGAAGTTCTGCTTTTATAACTTATTAATTATCTCTGAATGCTATTTTGCTTAGCTATAAACCTGAGTAGGCTTCAGCCTCGTCTCTAGTTCATTTTATTCTGCTGGATCAGTTAAAATGAATGTCCTCTTGAATTTCATTGTCCTTTTTGCACTGGAAGAACTACAGCAGTAGTTTTTCATTGTCTCCAATGTCTTGTTATGGTTACTAGGTTTATTTTACCTGAGCATTTGAGTTTTGATCTTGAAAGCCATTCCATTAGGATGGAATTCCCTTGGCTTGTAAAGCTGCTGAGTACTGCCTTGCAGACTATTATATTCAAAGGAGATTTGTATTTGCAGTGTAGTTTTCACATTCACTGTCTTAATTGTATATAGTTGTAACACACACCTGTATAAGCACTAGTAGGATGTAATTGGGTCTTATGTTTGAATTAAAGTATGCCCTCCCAGATAGATAGGCAACAAAATGGTTAACTTCAAATAGTCTTTCTTTGACTGCTTGAGAAATAGTCTTGAGACCTAG
The DNA here is from genome assembly GCA_032273925.1 of Rhynchotus rufescens. NCBI lineage: Eukaryota > Metazoa > Chordata > Aves > Tinamiformes > Tinamidae > Rhynchotus > Rhynchotus rufescens. The sequence continues at coordinate 13,004 of JAVCKT010049116.1, forward strand.
CATAAATAAATGGGATGAGAGACTGTACTTCATATATTTTCCAGGTTTAAGTATGCATTCCAAGAAATGACCTGACAGCAGGGCAGGTTGCAAGAGCAAGTTCTCTGGAGAAGTGCTCTAAATTAATTCTGTGTTTGCCCTTCCCCCTCTAATAATATTCATCAAGCCACGTTCTGGCAGAACCACAAAAGCTGCAGTTGTTTGGGGGGCTTTATGTAAGGATCCCAAAGGAGAAAATATCTACTTCAAAACCAATATTACAGCAGAATTGCAAAGCTCTTTGGAATGAGAGAGTTGGGAAATAAGGCTTCCAGATTTGCTGCTGAACTTTGGGGAAAAAACTTAACCACACAAGAAAGTTACTCCCAGCCTCACGACAGCTGGGTCATTGGCCCTGGCTCTCATTTTGAACTTGAACTCTCAAATGTGTTCGTTTAAAAACTGTTGTTGGGTTCTGTTCTGAATTTGAGACTCCTTTTCACTTTGGGTAGCTCCATTTCTGATACATATTTGAGTTAAAAACAAAGGCTTTTTCTCTTGCTTTGTTTTGCTTTTCCTTTCTTAAACGGTGGTTGCACAACACAAACCCTTATCTGAAAGTCAATTTCATTTCTTCATACATCATCTGAGAGGAAAAATAATTAAAGGACAAATTCTGTTTGCAGAGGACTCCTAAGTAGCTTCATGGTCATCAGCCAGCCTGCGGGTGATTCATAAGTTGGAATTTCAGCTGTGGTTATGGTACTTTCTGCAGTATCTGAGCACTTCACAATCACTGTTTTACTTGTTCCTGTGGCACTTCTGTGAGCTAGAGAAGTGCAGTTGTCCCTGTGAATTAAGAGTATTTAACACAGCCCAAACCAGGCTGCCTGAAGCCCTGTCCCGTGGAGCTGCCCCAGTGCTCGCACTGCTGCTGGGCTGTTGTCTGCTGTGGAGGAACTGCAGAACCTCCAGCTCCAGTGGTTGTTTTGCAATCTCGATGATTTGTTGCTTGTTGGATTAAAAACATTAAAAGTTGAGGAATGTACTTCCCGAAGAGACAAATTCAGTTGTAGTTGGGTATTCCCAAGAACTCCTGTCTTAGAGCTTTGTTCCCCTCCATCTTGACCTGTGTTCTGTGTGGAACAGGAACCTGCTTTGGAGAAAAAGTAGTTAAAATGTCCACAGGTGGCAATTAATGAATACTACACCTGGATAAGGAAAATTTCCTTATTGTTTGAGGTGATTAATAGTGTGTGACTAGAAATAAGCATATAACTATCCATTCTCTTTTGAGAATTGTCCTATAAGCCTAGAGTGTAAGTGTGGATTTTCCATAGAGATATTCATCACTTTTCAACATCATGCAGGTCTTGGCTTTGATAATATTTTTTGGGAAAAAATTACTTTTATTAAGTGTTTTCTGTTTCGGAATTATTTGCCCTATTCTGGTATGTGAACCCCTTCATTTTTAAATGGCAGCTACACAGATAAGGCAGTATAGTTTTGATGCGTGTTGTTTTTCCCTGTTTCCCCGTTATTCCCCGATTTTTTTTTTTTGTTTGTTTGTTTGTTTTTTCATATTGCACAACAGAACCTGAAGCGTGTCTCTCTGGTTCTTTGCTTTCTGTATATTCAAAGTCCATCAGGAGTAAGGACTGAAAAATAATATTTTTTTCTGTTTTGTTATCACTTATCCTTTCCAGAGGTATTGTATGTATCTGTATAGGGGCTGAAATTCTGCTTGTGCTAGAAAATCTGAAATGAAATTCCTGCTGTATTTGGCAATCCTCTGATTTATTTATTTTTTGCTTGGGATGATTTGGTAGCAGTGTGTCATTAGACAACAAGATCATATATTGCTATTTTCATCTCAGTACCACGGACATGTAGCCTCTTTACAAAATATGATTGTTGTTTTCTGCTTCTAGGTATTGAAGTGGGTTGAAGAAGCAGTTCAAGCCTCCAAGGTGCATCTCTTGTCTACAGACCACTTGAATATGGCTGTGAATAGTTGGCAGATCCCTTTTGATCCCAGTCTCAAAGAAGTTACAGTGTCCTTGAGTGGCCCTTCACCAGCCATTGAAATTCGTGACCCTTTAGGTAAAGTAGTTCATACGTTCTTTTATGTTACAGGGAAAAAGAAGACAAGTAATCTCTGCAGTCTGCACCATAAAAGGGAATATTTGTTTGACTTCTAATATCAAATACGTGTCAATAGTGAAGAACAGTATTGTGTTTGCTCTCCGGTGTGTACCTTTTTTTGTCTATTTGTCCTTAGGCAAGCAGATCAGCAAAGGATCTGGACTGAATGAATTGCTGAATATCCACAACTCTGCCAAGGTAGTAAATGTTAAAGATCCAGAGCCTGGGACATGGACAGTTAAGGTATAGTTATTGCACAGATTATGTATGATTTGTCCCATAGTTTATAAGGGATTTCATAATTTATGTATTAGATGTTCATCAATGAGCTTGTCTTATACTAAATGTCCTCACTGGGCTACTTGTTGCCACAAATTCTGAAGGCAGGAGCATAAAAATCTTACCAAGGTGAAGCTACTGTTTTAGGTCAAATCCTTAGGTCATGCTTTTTCACTGGGCAGAAACAATTGACCACAAAACTGTTTGCAGTCCAGTGAGTGGAGACTTTCTAAAGAAAGTATAGACCAGAGAGGGTTTGCTCTCCCAGTCTTAAGGGCTGGGAGAGAGAAACTTTGTGAGTTAGATATGTCACAATATGGACAGTTCATGTTTAATTCAGATTTATCAATAAACTCTTGAAGCATATAAGAAAATTGGTTAATTTAGGTGGTATCCTAGCAACGTGCACTTACAAAATGAGGCCCTAGAGGATTTGGAAGTGTTAGATAAGAAAATCAACATGGTCGGTACTAATCACCAATCAAGAAATTATTATTAAGGCCTGCCAAAATCATCACATTTAAAAATGACTGTAGCTCTGCAGTGCTTTTTGAATTCATAAAAAATGTACATTTGTTCATGCATTTATTAAAATCATGCAAAACACATCTATTTAATCTTGATTGTTTGCAAGAGGGTTTCAGAAAAGCAGATTTTCCTGATACTTGTGACAAATGTGTTTACTTGTACGTTTTTGTTTTTCTTAATATTCTCGTCTGTGAGGAGAAACAATAATGAACAATTTCATTGTTCAATACTAAACCACAAATAATTACAAGAGAATTGATAAGGATAGTACTCAGAACAATCCTTTGGGATGAAATTTGCTCTTACATACTTGCAAAACACTGAATTCCTAGGTGCACCTATAACAGAGACATCTACTTCTTTTAGTAAATGTAACATCTTATAAAGTTATTCTAACCTGAAAACTTTATAAGTGTCCCAAAGTCTGAATAATTGGAAAGAACAGGATACTTTCCCAAGTTACTCTTTTTTCTATGCTGAGTTTACTCAGCCTTAGTCATTGGCTTGTTTTATTTGTGCTAAGATTTTAAGTCTGCTGCTAGAGAGTTAGAAAAACTTTGTGAAATGTTTATTCGCACTATAAATTCTGTGATTAAAAAAAATGAAGTTTTAATAGCCAATTAACGCTTGATAACGGGAGTTGTTTGGCACATTGAAATATTTCATTGTTAACAGCTGGTTTATATAAAGAGATTGGTGATTTTCTGAGGTGAAAGGCTAGCTAAATAGAAGCAAACAAGGGTTGTCTTGACAGACATCAATTTGTTACAGTGTCTAAATAGATGTATTGGGCAGTTGGTTATGGAAAAACATGCTTAGTTTAAAAAATAGTCATTGCAGCTGTACTGAGGACAGTTCCTGAATTGCAGAAATGCTCTGTTTTAGATTGGCTCAGATTATGCTGTTCCTGAGAAATGAATTCAATTGGTACTTTTTGCAAGCACTACAATTATGGGATCCAGGATTTAAAACCTAAGCCTTATTAATGGCTTTTTCTATCAGTAGATTTTGACATATGAC